>JAUPMG010198722.1:0-10047 GCA_031762675.1 Pachysandra terminalis
ATCTCCAATTCCCTTCTAGCTTAAATTAGAACCCTTCTAGAAGAACTAATAATTTTTAATCAAGATTAATCTAATGGCTTAGTCATCTACTTCTAATTCTAATATGTTTTAGTTTTGTTAATTACACTATACTCCCTCAAAGTTTCATATAATACAACTTAACCCCAACATTGGCCCATAAGCCCATTAGATTAAGTCCATTCCGATCGATCAAAGTTTTCGCTCGATCGCATTTTCCGATCAATCGTGTTTCCCGATTGATCGACTTTGCCGATCGATCTACTTCGCCAATCGATCTACAATATTATTTACATTTTGACCCCAGTTCCACACTTTAATTACAATACATCACTTAATTATTAATTAACTATTAAATCTGGGTTAGGGTCACTACAGTTATGCTGCTTACTCTGATAGATTACTGACGAGCTTGGGTAGAAGTTACAACATTATGAACTTGGTTAGTAGAGATCCTAGTAATGCAAATCAATAATTTAGAATAATTTTTTACTCTTATTATTTACTTGTTTGCCCCCTCCTGTAAAGGGGGTGAGACTTGCATCACTGAATTCTAGGTAGGACCCCTGAGGGGTATACCCTAGGATCGGGACATGACAGAAGCTACTGGTTTTAATGAGAGCATGTATTAGACATTATCTTAGTTTTTGTAGTAAGACTTATTAGTTGTTATGCATTAGTTTGCTTGTAGCATTAGTTAGGCTAAATATTTAGTAGATGGTACGGATTTGATTTAAAGCATGAGACTATGATTAGTTAGTTTATTTCCACTGTTTAGTTTTATTGGATTGAATGTAATGGACAAGTTTTAATTGATTTTATTTTAGTTATATTATTCCAGAATGTTTACTTATATTCTATGGTTTGGTTATGTAATGACTATCACTCATATGTGAAATGGGGTGAGTCATATTTCAAAACTTATCGGGACTCCCTTGAGATCTCGAAAGTTTTGAGATGTGAAAAATAGTGAAATCAAAGTTTTAGATTTTCAATTCCTTATTGCATTCAATTCAAATATTTTGGATTTAGAGAATTCAAAATCTGGGGAATCATAATTTTGTAGTTCAATTCAAATTCCCTTTGTCAAACAAACCCAAAGAGAAATGCGGTCTCCCAAATCTATTGCTACGTATGAGATACTTGTTGAATAGGTATCTTTATACGGCCTAGGACTCTATAGTTTTATATTATAATACATATGGCAATAATTCAATGTGTTAATTCGGTTCAGTTTGACCTAGCCTACTCCTTTTACCAATTGCAAGTCTTTATGTTTGCCACATTGGCTTTCGTTAGTGTTTTAAAGGACATGTAAATTACCAAAAAGAAGAAAAAAGGGTTGTTTGCATTTATATCTCTATGTTGTGGTGTATTTGTATTTAAATCCCTATATTTTTTACTTTTGTTTTTATCCCCCTCTATTATCATAATCATTGCGTTTGTACCGTCGACGTTAAAATATGCGAACTTTCGTTTTTTATTTCTACTAAATGACCATAACAACCTTTAGTAAAGTATCTATTGCTTTGCATTCATCCTTCTATATTATTATATTTTTACATCTATACTCCTCCATATATCATAGTTGTGCATTTGCACACTCAATGTAAAAAACTGTACGATGCACTTATTGTTTTTCATAAAATGATTAAAATAATTTTATAAATAAAATTTTCTATTAAAAGGTAATGGAAATGCGAAACAAAATCTCATAACTCAACCCGGCTCTCCTTGATCTAAGGTATATTAATACCTAATAAAATGCCTACTTAATTCTTTTAGAACCAAACGGATTTGGATCATATCTTTTCAATCCTTATTTTGGTCACAATAGAATCTACTTTATATCTTCTTTGCATTTTAACAATTATAAGAACTTATATTACGAGGTTATTTAATTTTTTTATAAACAAAATATTTAATATATCAATAAGGGTACAAATGTAATAAATTTGGCAAGTAAAGGGTTTATCGATGCAAAAAGCGAAAACACGAGATGAAAGTACACTTACTAAGTAAAAGGGTATTATGGTTATTTAATTAAATAAGTAAAAGAAGTTTGCATATTTTAACATCAGGTACATAAATGTAACAATTACGATAAATAGAGGGGAATATATAAATATAAAAATTACAAGAGTATAAATACAAATATTCCATAATCTAAGGACAGATGCAAAAAGCCCCAAAAAATTGTAAATTGCACGAGCTTGTGTAACTAGCGTTTCCTTGCACCCAAAAGGTAGAGAACACGAGTTTGACCTTTGAACTGCAGCGAGGTCGAGATGGAGGCTAAGACCCACAATCCGTCTTAACAGGGGGCGTTTTGGCGCTCAGAACGCGAATCCGCGTTCCGAGCGCAAAAACGTCCCTAATCTTCGAATTTGACTTTCAAATCTGCAATTTTAACCTTTTATATAGGATTGGAGTAAAATTATAAAAGTAAGAGAGTTTTTTTGTAATTTTTGAAAGATTTTTATGAAAATATAAAAATAAATTTGTTTTATAATATGCAGGTTAGAGAAGTATAAAAATAAAAGGGTTTGCTTGTAATTTGTTGAGGTATTTTTTATAAAAGTAGATCTGTTTTATATTAAAAATAAGATTAAATTGAGATTTTTTTATATTATTTTCTTTTGTTCTATACGTGGTTTCGAGCATAAATCGTTGAACATAAGAGTGAAAATTGAAATATTTTTATACATTGAGATTTTTTTGTATTATTTTCTATTGTTCTATACGTAGTTTTGAGCATAAGTCGTTGAACATAAAAGTGAAAATTGAAATATTTTTATACACGTGTTATAATTTATATATATACACTCTATATATAGACCTCTCGCGCATACGCTCCCGCTCTCTTCCGCACCCCCACGGCGTTCTGGTGACTTACGAAGGAGGGCGCACCACAATCCACATTTCACCTCCGCGGCTTTCGAAGCGGAGAGAGAAGAGCAAAGAGGGATAAAAGCAAAAGACAATTCCATTTATTCTCCATCGCCTGGAAGTTTTAAGTCCTGTACTTGAATCTAAAATTTTCTCTCATTGGTGTATGTATTCAGTTCTTTTCTTTTCATTCCTTTTGGAAAATTTTGTTCTCAGTTAGAATCATCCATTTCGCCGAATAATGGGCGATTCACTGAAACCCTAATTTGGTTCCCATTCAGTTTTAATTTCCCAATTAAAATTTTGAATCTTTGCTAGAGGATTGTTTAGGTTTATAGTGATTCTAATTTTTTTATTGTTTATTTATATTTTTATTATTTTGGTAAATGTGATTCTAAAATATCTTCTTTCTCTTCTTAAAACCTATGAATCAGAACCTCAAATTGACGATTGGACCGTTTGTGTGCAGCTCTATGGACGGACAATACTGTTTTATGCTGAAACTTCAACGAAAAGGTCAGTTGAAATCCTAGATTTTTTTGGTAATTCCAATCTTTAAGTTTGTATCTCATGAATCTGCTTTATTATCTTTATCTATATATACAATATGCGTTGTTATCTTCGTTGTAGTGTAATTTGTTTTGAGTTTTGGGATCGTTCTTTTTCGTTCTTGATCTTTTGCTGGATATTTCATAGCCGTAGCCAAATGGTGGGGGTCTTTTTACTCCTACCAGCGCTATCCATCAGTCTTTCACTAGTTTATAGAAAATTTGTGGCCAGAGTTCTATCCAACGGACTTAAGGAGGTTTTGAGTTTGATTGTGTCCCCTAACCAAATGGTATTGTTTAAATATGACAGATACTAGATAACATAAATGGTTTGGGATGGGTGATTAAATTGGACCTTGAGAAGGTGTGTGATAGGGTGGAGTAGAATTTTCTAGAATCGATCATTTGGTGGAAAAGTTTTGGTGAGAGATGGAGGAAATGCATTCGGGGTTGTTTAATTGATGTCTCTATCCTTTAATGGAGTGGTTAAAGGTTTCTTCATCTTGTCTGGAGGTTCTAGTTATGGTTATCGTCTCTCCAATAATTTTCACGTTGCTCGGTAAGGTTATTAGTTGCTTCTTGAGGAAAGCAAAGGATCTTGGTATGATCTCAGACTTCCTTGTTCACTTCGACATAGTTTCCATCTCACACTTACAGTTGAAGTCTGCACCTGGGTTTCACGTGTCGTTTTGTATCGGCTGGTCCAGACTGGGACTGCTAAAAAAGAAAGAAAAAGAAAATCATATAATGAGACCTCATTATCTCTTCTTCTTTATTTATTTTTTCTTTTCTTATATGCATGCACCATTGTGGAAAAAAGGGCGGTGCAATCCGATCCGCTTGTATTGGACCAGACTTGGACCGGCTGTTACCAGTTTGTATTGTTGGTACGGGATGGTACCGGTGGTGCCTCGTTTGGTACCCAATCCTGAGACAAAAAACTATGGACTACACGAACCTCTTTCTGGAGGCATCTACAAATCAGGTCTTTTGGCCCAATGTATTCTTAAATGCTTCAAGATGGGTTCTAGAATAAATATTAACCTCGGTAAAAAGGAGCATATCAGGTATTCATGTTGGGTCCAATGTCTTGGGGTCTCTTGCTTCCTCATTTGGAGGTTGCATCCAGGATTGGCCTTTGAAATACCGAGGACTTCTCCTCAGAGATAATTCTAGATCCTTGTCTTTTTGGGACCTCGCAGTGGAGAAATGTGAGAAAAAAGCTGGCCTCCTCGATGTGGAATTACCTATCCCTTGGATGGAAAATATGCATACACCTTAAATAATCAGGTTGATTGTCCTATAATACTTTTTTTGTTACCTCATTCCTATTTTAACTGTGCTCAGTCCTATTGCAATTGTTAATTTTCTCTGAAATCCGTGTCACTATAATTCTATGCCAAAATCAACATAGTAACATGTCCTGACCTTCTTCAGGATTTGGAGGGGGCGGTATGATTACATGCAACAAGGAAAGAAAAGATCATGAATTCATGATGATGCACTAGACAATTTCCCATTCTTGTTTGCAATGCCATGGGGGGTGGGGGGTATGATTACATGCAAGAAGGAAATAAAAGATCATGGATTCATGATGATGCACTAGACAATTTCCATTCTTGTTTGCAATGCCATATGGAATCAAAATCTAGCACACAGTAGAAGATATACAATTCAATATGTCTTGGTGCATAGTCCCAAGTCATGTTGGACTTTCCATTTCCATTTTTGGCCAGCCAACAGAGCATCAATTGGTTCCAAATTTCAGTTAATGTATATAAGACCAATGGCAGCATAACGACTTATTGGCATTTGAATATGCATCTTGACCCTAAAACAACAGTGAGCAAACACATGTGCCAGCATCTTACCATCCGATGTGGAGTATGTGCTTCATGTATTGAGGATTCAATCCTTGTTTTTCTTCAAAGTTTCAATGTTGTGTAGTGACCTGAATCTAGAATAGTACTCAATATGTTTGATTAGGCAATATGTATATAATTAATGAATTAAGATTCTATTTGTAAATATGTAAGTGTATCCATAAGCATATTCAAGGTTTGTTTATTCGTTGATAGTAAGTATATAATTAATCAAGTAATTAATGAGGATTAATTAGTGAGAGAGTGGGTAGGAGATGAATTGAGAACAAGTGAGACATTAGAAGAAATATTATATTTTCGTTTAGAAGTAATTGTGAAATATTCACCTATCAATATATATATATATTAAGGATGTTTGATTATAGGAACATATATGAATCTTAATTAATATAATGTGATTAATATAGTGTGATTATTATATGCTAAATGCTGCTAATTAAGTTTATCATAAGTTATATGAATTAATTATAAGCTATAGATATGTATAAGATGAATAATTAAGCTAATATGTGATTTAATTAACAATTAATCTTGATTAATTAGTACTTGATATTAATTAATTAGTAAGCTACCTAATTGTCCTCACCTCATTGGTTAGTAACCATGGGAATTCTAGAGGTGTGCTACATCGAATTAAGGGGATATGGATGTTATTAAACAAATGGCAAACTTTTTTTTTTCTTGGAAGGTCAGATCGAATATGTGTTATATAAAGAGAGATATACTATGTTCAGTTTCCAGCCCTAACAAGAGGGCAGTATACGTGGATGCCATGTAAAACAAAATAAAGAGATACAAAATCAATCCAAATAGAGACGGACAATATTCTAATATCAGCAGATTAAAGGTCACTGCAGGGAGGCAGAGGTCATCACATGAGCCAAATCAGATCAGCTGGTAGGCATGACAAAACAGCAACAGTGCATGACGCTCTTTAAAATTCAGAGCGGCATCTCAGGATATGTAGGAGGTAGGCAAGCCAAGGAAGCAACAGGAGAGATGCAAAAGGATCAATCAGACATAATGAAATTTGGGCAACAGAACAACAACAAATAGCTGAAATGGGGCAAAGGCAGCAGAGGCAGTAAATAAATAAGCCAGCAACAGATCAACTGGCAAGAGGCTCATCAAATAGAACATCATCTCAGGATATGAAGGAGGCAGGCAAGACAAGCCAGCAGTAGCAAATTTGCCGAAGGAACATTCAGGCATCATGACATTTGGCAACAGGACAGCAACAATACAAATAGCAGCAATCGTGAAATCTAGGTAACAGGCCAGCAACAAAAGCTGATTTGAAGCAAAGGTAGCAAACTACACAGGCACCCAACCCGGCAACATAACGACTGTGGGTTAGACTAATCCAGTATCACAGAATGGCTAGAGCAGAGGAAACACCATCAGGTCAAGCAAGTACATATTCAGCAGCAGAGCACATAGCAGATCAACTGAATAGTTTGTAGGCAGTCCATGGCTGCAGCTGACCAGATGAGGCAGCATAAGAGGTTCAGCATTGAATTTCATAACTCAGCAACCCAGACACTGAAACACCAATAGCAGCAAGGGAGCAGACAGAATTAAGCACCAGAGCAAAACCCTGGTAAGAAACCCAGTAGCCCACATCAGGTCAGCAGAGAAGCTCCACAGGACAGGCAGAACAGATCACCACACATACGGATCAGTAGCAGTGCAACCATAGGTTGTTCCAATCAATTTTTGGTGTATAATGTTCTCAAGGCATCCCTCTGGTATTGAAATCCAGAAGCATCCTTATCAAGGATTGCATTGAGCTTAAGTGGCAGCTCATGAAAATTAAGAACATACAATATATTAAACGTATTAGCATATGCTGTAAGATAATCGACACCTTGATTGACTTCTCTGAAGATATGTAGCATTTGCCAAGCTTGAAAGTGCTTCAACTGCTTTTGAATTGACCAACTCTCTTAGCGCTCATGGAGCAGAGTCCAGCTTACTGTTAATAAGTGATACAACATTAGCAGAATCAGATGTAAGAATGATGTGTGAGATAGATGCCTCCAGTGCAGTAGTCAGGCCAATATGAGCAGCTTCAAGATAATGGAACAATATTTGGAAGGCAGTTCTAGCAATGGCAAATGTACTGGTGCACAGCCCATGGTGGTTTCTGATAATGCCACCTGATTCACCCCTGTTGATCTTTTAGGACCCATCCACATTCTAAAAAAACCAAACCAGGTGGAGGGGGATTCTATTTGTGATATGAAACCCCATTGTGCAAAAATTTTACCTGCAATCCCCAAGTAGACAGTAGACTTCTGGACTTACAGTTTCAATGACATTATTTTCATGTCCCACTCTATGAGAGACATCCCTGGGAACCTGCTGTATTATTCTCTCCTTTGGGTGATATTCATTTTTAAAAAGTCTTGAATTTTTCTCCATCCATATGTAGTAGATGCAAGCTGCAAATGCCAGTCTCTTCACCCTACTAGTCAAGCATGAGCCAGAAAAATGCTGAGTACACCAGGAAATTTCATCATGCAAAATCAGGGGATCTCTAATAAAATTGCACTTAGAAAAACCTCCAAATGTGCTTAGTGTAAGTGCAAGCAAAGAAAATGTGCTCATTAGATTTAGGATTGCCTCTACATAAAACACACAGGGATCTGTTAACAGAGTAATGGCTTTATGAGCATAAATTAATATTATACATGTGTGAAAATTGGATCATTTTCACATACAGGTTTTTGTAATTTTTAATTGAGCCTTAACAGAAAGTTTTTAAAGTTCATTTGATCCTTTAGGAATATTATAATGATGTTTCTATCATGTTTTATAAGTATGTTAATCGATCGAGTTAGAACAGTTTTGGAAATGAATTTGAGAATATTACTGCAAGTGAATTAGACATGTTTTCAAATCTAAAAGTATGTTTTAGACATACTTTCACTTATAATTTATTAGAACAGTAGCTTACTAGCTTAAATTCATAATTTACATGTTAAAGTTGGCTTATTTTAGTTTACAGGTTTTGTGCTTGTCATTTGAGTTTAATTCCATTTGATGCTTTAGAATTACTAAAATAACATTTTCAACGTGTTCTGTAAGTATATTAAATAGTTAAGTATGAAAAAGTTTAGAAATTAATTTGAAAAGGTGTTTGTTAGTGTCTTTGACTAGCGAAGGGGAGCCTCGGCTAACTGAAGTGCAAAAGTAAGAGAGAATTAAGGAGAGCTAAGGGAAATCAAGGAGAGGTGTAATAGAGGAGTTTGGATGACCTGATGATGTTTTGAAGCTTGGGAGTAAGGTTCAGCTCAAGGAAAGGCCGTGTGAGTGTGTTGTATTAATTCAGGTACGTAAGAACCACTAACTAAGTTTTCTAGCTAAAAACTACCTGTTTATATGGTTTTTGATTAGCTATTGCATATTTTTTATGTAGAAATTGGTGTAAATTAGTTTTCAAACATGTTGAAGTTAAAATGAGTTCATGAGGTTAGGTTTTCGATATGTTTTGATTTACAGATTTCATAGAAGTAGTCAAAGTGAGATTTTAATGTGTTTTATCAACTCATGTTTTCTATTACAAGTTAACATGAGTTTTGGTTAATATAGAAGGGAGTTCTGAAGGTTTTAGTGTTTGTAAGTTTAAATGAAAATGATTTGAAAAGATGCAGTTTCGGAAAAGGTTTGAAATTCTGGATTTTTTGTGCCTCCTGGCTAGTGAAGTCTCCGAAGCTTAAATAACCATGGATTATGGAATTATGCGCTAATGTTGCAGACCAGGATTTGGCAAAATAAGTCTATTAGTCTTGGGTTGTGACAATATGACTGTAAATGGCGGAGTATAAATATTCTCATGATGATTGAAATTTTAATGTATTCTATTTACATGTGGATCATTGTGAATGTGCTTTTAATCTCATGCATTCATTGGTTGAATCTTTTGGCTTTAAGTGATTTGTAGATCTCAGTGTGCTCCTCAGAAACGAATTAATCACAGAAGTCATGCAACTCTAGCAACTGAGGCCTTCGAATTTGGTTGTGCTTGTCCACTATTTGTGACTCTACTTTGATTGGCTAATATCTCCACGAATAACTGTTCACAACCAGTTTTGGATCAGCTTAATTTAGCTCAGCTTTGTAAAGGTATCCTAATTAGACATCACTGCTTGGATCTTTTTTCATGTTATATTTTTCTTTCATCAATTGCTGTTTTTTCACTGCTCATTTTTTTCTGCTTGTTGTACCTTTCTAGATGAATGCCGAATCTCAAAGTATTTCTGAGGTGTTGCTTCAGGCCACAGAGCTTTCCCTACTGAATAGTGGCTTAACGTGTAACTACTCTGACCAGCCAGGGGAACATTGTGCTTTATGCCAGAGATTCTTTTCACCAGAAAATGAGGTGATTGAAGGTCTTGAGACAGTCAATATATGCGGTAACTGTAAATTTATGTTTCTTGAAGATATTGATGCTACTATACAAGACTCCTGTCGGAGGTCACTCAGAGGAAGAAGAACCAGGAACAGTCGGAGTTCTTTCCTAACTGTTCTCACATCTGATTAATATGATTAGGCAAAATCAACATATTGTCCCCATATCTACATCAGAGCATGATGCTCAACTAGTAGATCATGACACTAATGCAAGGATTTTGTGGCATGCAAGTTCACATACAACTCCAAGTGGTTCTAGAAGGTGGCAGCGGGTATTTTCTGATAATGAAAGT
>JAUPMG010198733.1:0-10047 GCA_031762675.1 Pachysandra terminalis
TTTGCTCAGATTATCAAGGTAAGTTGGGTTCAGCCGAGACATGTGAGAGAGCTGTTTGAGCAATGGTGCTTCTCTGCACTGGGTAAGAAAGGCCGGACTCTTTATAAGATCCTCTGCTTTGCTATCACTTGGGAAATTTGGGGGGAACGAAATAAGAGGATTTTTGAGGAGTCTCAGAGAAGTTTGAATGTTATTATTGATTCTGCTATGAGTTTGGCGGCTGCTTGGGCTGGTGTATTGCCGGATTTCAAGGATTATTATTCTTCGGAGATTGTTAGATGTTGGGACTCTATTGCGGTGATGTAATATCTTGTATGGGATGGGAGTGGATCCCGAGTGTGGTGGGTTTCTGTTGATGTCCAGATTGGGGTTCTTTGTATTATCTGTTACAGTTTTGTTCTTTTGTGGGTGGGTGGCTGTTCCCTATTCGGGAAACCATCTCCCCTTTCTTTCTCTCTTTGTTGCTCTTGTACTTTTCTCCTCTTTCTAATAAAACTTTCGCTATTAATAAAAAAAAAACATCTGTGATATCATTTGCTGATCTCAAAACGTGATTGAAGGATAAACGTAATCCAGTAGAAAGATGGCGCGCCTTCCTAATCCAATTATCATATTTCCAAGGATAGTTACCTTCACCTGTCATCCATGATATAACCAACCAAGAATCACCTTCAGCCTGTATAGCTTCCAAACTCAACCTTTGTTCTTCTCGACAAGCAATATTGGGGATGCATTTCAGATAGAGATAGGTCATGGCAATCAGTCATTAGAAGTAAAACATCAATCAGAAAAGTAGGGACATTGCCCAAAGGGCAACTATGTTAAGACCCGTTCATTGGAAATACACTTCATTTGTTGCTCCCTTGTTCTAATCCTCTTCCAGTTTGTCTTAGTAGTGAGTCCAAATATTTCTTTTGGCTAGCACTATTCGCATGGCCTTGGCCAATGACCATTTGCATCATAAGTAGGTCATTTACTCTTGTAATATGCATAGCACAGGCTTCTTTGCTTGAATCAAATTTTTGTTTTTAAGGACACCACAATTGCTTTATGTTCGCCCATGCAACAGGATTAACATCCGAGTTATAGAAAATATATAACAAATGAGCCAAAAAGAAAGGAACTACTGCAGTATTTTTTTGGCAAAGTGAGTTCTTGGTCTGGAGCAATAAAAACAATACTCTTTAACCTAGATCAAATTGGTTTCCTAATTAATAAAACAGAAAACAATATATATAAATAAATAAGAGAAAATTTATCCAAAAATTTAGGAAAAATAAGGAACTTTTGAGAAAAAAAGGAAATGGCTTGATTAAAAATAATATACACAACAAAGGTATTTTATTATTAGATAAAAATCACATAAATTACTTTTCACACAGACAAAAAAAAAAGTACTTGTTATGAAAAAAAAAATTAAAGGGAAGTGAAAAAATATATTTTTCCAAAAAAACAAAAAATTCAGAAACAAAAAAGGAATTTGTAATCTCAAACAACAAAAAAATAAATATTGACAAAAATTAAATTAAAATACTTTACATATTGGATGAATAAGCATCACTAGCCTGCATGACTTAATTATATTTAAACCAAGCTGAGTTTTGGCAATTTAATGGATTTATAATTAAAACCTGTTCACCTAAAAAAAAAAAATTAACAAACTCAAAATTGCAGAAGCCTCTTTTCCATTAACTCTTTCCAACTAGATATTCAGGATCTTGAAGGGTACAACTATAGAATATTAGATTTAAATTTGTTGAAAGAATAAAAACAAACCTACTTTTCACAGTGCCAATGATCGAGCTGATCCAATGACTAAACAAGGTGTATTGGAAAAATATCTAGTCTCAGGAAAAAACACCGGTCGAGTATAATATTGTATTATAAGTAGGGAACATATTTTGCAAAAGCTCTTTCTATGTTTAGGGGGTATAATTTCTTTACAAAAGATGCTTAGCATTTACATCTCAATTGACCTATTCAACTAAAGCCAATCCTACAACAGCAAAAAGATAAAAACTATATATCAATTAGTTGGTCCTTGTAAAAAGGGTATAAATATCTTCCATTGTTTTCTCAAAAAGCTTCTAGTGTTGTCCAAAAAAGAAAAGCCAACAACAACAACAATAAAGCTGCGGAGATACCACAACAACTTGAACTAATCAATACACGTAAACATAACCTCATGCAAGATTGAAGATGGACAAACATAATATATGATCTAATAAGGGAGTTATGACAACAATCAAATGGTATTTCAGTGTAAATCGGAATTTCATTATGAGCGTTACGGGAGAAAGTAAAAAATCTTCATAGATATTATAGGAAAAAGAAAGTAATAAATCACATTAAACATCATTGGGAAAAGCATAAAAATGAAATGAAATGCAATGCTCAAATAACTCCCACCAGAGAAACAAATAGCAAGTTCCATTAGTAAGTCCAAGGGAATGAATGAAATTTAAAAAAAAAAAAAAAAAAAAGAGAGAGAGAGAGAGTACCCCGAATTCCAGTATCCTGATAATCTCTGTCGGGCATCACTGGAGAGCTTTCTGAAGACTCTGTAATCAACCTCAATGTCTTGTTGTCTATTATCCTGCCAATATGCAACATAAGTTGGGTCAAGGGAGAATGGGAGATTATGAAAGGAGATAAATAATCTAGAAAAACTTATGCATGATTTTCTAAATTAAATTAGAAAGACAAGATACTAACCAAAACATATAAAATAAACAACCTATAGAAAATAAAAAGAAAGAAATTCACTCTTTGTAGAAAAAGAAAATTATTAAACCTAATCCAAATGTTGGCGATTAGACTTGACATACTAGGTGTATCTTATGACGTCAAAAGATGAAGTGTGTTCCATCTTTAAGACATTTCATGAGATGATCCATACACAGTTTGGTAAGTCTATCTTTATTCTCAAATCTGACAAAATTATAGTTTCTCTGGTTTAGAATCCCAACTTAGAGAGCATTGGATTGAGCATCAAAACACTTAGTATACCTGAACAAAATGGAGCGGCTAAAAGAAAAAGTATACATTTTTTAGAAGTAGCTTGGGCTCTACCATTCAGCAATGTTCCTAAGACTTTCTGGTCAAATGTTTTCTTTACAGCAAACAAAATGCCTTCACGGGTACTTCAATTCAAACTCTTGTTGAGCTTCTCTATCCAAATATGCTCATATTCATAATACCCCTAAGGTACTTGGCTGTGTAGGTTATCTTTATATCCAATGTCCTCATTGGTCTAAATTAGATTCTAAAGCCACAAAGTGCCTTTTCATATCCACCTTCTTGGAAAAGGTTACAAGTGTTATAATCCAGCTTCTCATATGAACTTCGTCTCTACAAATGTAACCTTCTTTCAGTCTGTTTCATTTTTTCTGCTTCCAAGTCCTCTCTTCAGGAGGAGGGTCATGGTGAAGAGGGGCCCGAGAGGTCTGCAGATACCCTTCCCTATACCTGCTGAACATCGTTCTCTAATTGGTAATACTACTGGTTTAATGAAGAATGCAAACCCAAAAGAGAAGGAGCTGAAAATCTATATGAGGAAGGAACTAGAGATAGCCGATCCACCACCCCAATCAATCTCTTTGGACTCAGGTATCAGCTTCCTTCTCCTGTTAACTCTATTGTTCAATTATGAATCATATCTTCTTAATGTGCTTTGCAAAGGGCAGTGCTCATGCACCCAACATCCTATAGTATTGAAATGCTTATGCATCCAACATCCTATTGTTAACTTTACCTCATATCAGTCTCTATCTACTTCCTGCCATTACCTTGTCGCTGCCATTTCCTCTGTTCTTTGTCGTCTAGTGTTTTAGATGCACTTTCACGTAGGCTGTCAATGGATCGGATTCGGACCGGATCAGGGCATATCCAAATTTGATTTGATTAAAAGCCGGATCTAATCAGATCATACTTTATCGGATCGTCGGATCATAAATCCCTTACCAAATCCGATCAGTTTCGAATCGGATCAGATTCGAATAATTGTCGGATTTTTTGGTAAACCTATTTTATAGTTATTAGAAATCAGATAAAAAGAAATATAGTTTGATATATGTTTAATCTTTTTTTAAAAGTATCCTAAACTAATGACTTATTTCTAATTATATGTTTAATACTTGTAGTCACCCAATATTATATATGCATCCATATGTATATCTGTGATATATATTTTATATATTTATAAATGTACACAAATGAAATCGGATCGGACTCTTATCAAATCGAATCAGCCTATATCCGAATTTGATCCAATTCAAATCGGATCGAATTGGATCATATCTTATCGGATTATCGAATCAGAAATCCCTTAATAAATCCGCTTTTCTCGGATCGGATTCGGATTGAACTCGGACCATGATCCGATCCATTGACAGCCCGACTTTCACGTCCTAAGTGGAGGTATGCAATATGTGAAGAAGTGAAAGCTCCAGAGAAAAGAAAAAAAAAATCATTGGAAGTTGGAACTAGCCACTCTTCCTGAAGGGAAAAATATTATGGGTGTAAAATGGGAGCATGGAGATATATAAGACATGACTTGTAGCCAAGGGATAGACCCAGAATTAAGGAAATGACCACCAAGAGCCATTTGCAACAATGGAAAAAAATGAATTCCATAAGGGTCATCTTTCCAGGAGCAGTACTTATGACCATTACACCAAATAGATGTAAAGAACACATTTTCCAAAGAGAATTGCAACAGGAGGTGTACACGAGAATACCACTAGGTTTCGAGTTTCAAAGCAGTGAAGGAAAGGTTTGCAAGCTCAAGAAGGCATTTTATGGTCTGAAAATTCACCATGAGCCTGGTTTGAGAGATTTAAATGTGTAATAAAACAGGTTAGGTAAACTTAAATCCAAACATAACATACTTTCTAAAGCATCAAAGAATATTATTACAGCTCTTATTGTGTACATAGATGATATTGTGCTAACAAGCAATGATCCTGACAAAATCAAGTAACTCAAATAGTATTTAAGTAAAGAGCTTGACATCAAAGGCTTAGACCTATTGAAGTACTTTCTTAGGCCGGTGATAGCTAGATCATGTAAGGGTAGTTTCATCTAACAGAGAAAATATACCTTGGGTCTCTTGAAGTTGAAGGAGACAAGGAAGTTAAGACCTAAGGCAGTTGACACTCCATGAATATCCTCTCGTTGATGCAAGCTGTACTCGATGATTAGTGGGAAAGCTGATTGCTTTCTCTCACTTACATGTCCATATATTGCATTTGTTATGAGTTCCATTAGTCATCTTATGCACATTCCTTCCGGATTATATATCTTAAGGCAGCATATAGAATATCGAGGTATCTTAAATCTTCCCCTGGAAAGAGAGTGTTATTCTCTAATCATAATCACTTGAGAGTTAAGGCTTATAAAAATGGAGATTGAGCTAGCTTATCCACTGACCGAAGATCTACATCAGGTTACTGTACACTGAGGGGAGAAACTTGGTTACTTGGAGAAGTAAGAAGCAATTTGTGGTATGAAGAGGCAAATTACAGGTCCATGGCTCATGGTGTCTTTGAGCTATTGCGGCTTAAGAATCTTTTACATGTGAAGATCCTACTGGTAGAGTTGTTGAGTTGGGCTTATCAGAAGCACTACAAGCTTCTATGGCTCAAGAAGGGAGGGTAGAGTGCTTGGATGGGGACTTGGTGGGTAGTGATGTAGGGGACAAGAACAATCAGAGTTTTTAAGGCAATCTAGTAACTTTTAGGATGAAGGATCCTATCAATGAAGCTAATTCTGAATATGTGTGAATCAGATTCAAGGACGGTGGTGTAAATGGCTAATGGAAACTTTAGATGTCATTGATCTATTTCCTTTTGGATCGATGAGATTGTTGACTTTCAAATTACTCAAATATTTAGAGAAGCAAATGCATGTGCGGATTCTCTTGCGAATTTTGCCTACCAAACTCATAGTAGCTTCAGTTGTCATAGAAGAGACGATCTTCCTCAAGAGACGAAAGCTGTTCTTTGTATTGACTATAGTGGATTACCTTATATTCGGTGTTGATAATTCATAATTGGTCTATTTTAGTAGAAAAGGTGCTTTGTAATGCTTGGTCTATAAAAGCATCCCCATCATACATTTCTACATCATGTGTTCTACTAGGGTAAGGCTCATTATGTCCCCCCTATGTAACCCTTTCTCATTTCTAATGCACAGGTCGGGGTCTGCACCTTAACCCCCCTCCCACTGATAAAGTGCCTAGAAAGCTTTTTGGCCTTAAAGGGCGTTAAACAAAAAAAAAAAAGATAATTCTGAATCCCCGAGAGGTGGTCCATGTGAGGAGCATGAGCTTGTGGGGTCTCATTCTGTTAGAGCTGAGTCAAGGTTTCTACATTCTCCAAGTCCCTGTGTTGGGAATCTAGGTCTTGGTTTAAGTCAGTGTTTTAAATTTCGACGGCATGCCGCGACATGTGGCTGAAATTTTTCCATTTCCATGGCCACCAGCACGAAATATGAAGGGAGATTTCCCTTTTTCTGCCATGTCGCCAACATTTCGCGAAAGGTCGCTCCATTTTTGTGAGCTTTACTATTTTTCCCTATAAAAGGACTCGAGACAAATGTCACCATATTTCGATGACATTTCTCTTCTTTTCCATTTTCATCCCTTGTTCAAGCCTAAACACCAACAAAACCCATTTTTACTATTTTAACCTCATAAACCTTTCCAAACCATGTGAAATTTTTAATTTTTTATAATGATAACGATTTTGTAAAAAGAGGTGGGAAGAATGTACAAAACAAAAGAAAGAAAAAAGGGAAAATAGTTCCAAAAGCAAGGAACCATGATTCCCTAAAGAGCAACACCAGTAGTACATCCTGATAAAAAAAAACCCCAAAAACTAAAAATCCCACAGAACGGAAATTACATCCCAGCAATAGTATGCCAATGACTGAAAAAATCTGAGCAATTACTGCAGCAGGCCCACTACCATAACTATTGTCTCCCATTTCCACTCTTTCCTCTAATCATTCCTAACCACGTGGCACTAAAACCTTTGGGTTCTCCCACCGGTGATATCCGCCAGAGAGAATTCAAAAGGAAATAGTTAAAAATATCAAAACTACTCGATCCGTCCCACATCACAATATTTATTGGTTTTTTCGGAAAATAGTTTCCCTCACTTGAATTTCTGCTCTCCCCAACCCATTTTTCATAAGATCTACTTCCCCAACGTTGATTAAACCACCACACATCTCCAAAATAATCTTAAGGGTTTCCACTGCAAGTAATTGGGACGGAATTCCTTTAATCACCATCCAGATCCCCTTCTGTGAAACCGGACCAGCCGTCATTCCTTCTCCAAGAGGCCATCTCTTCATAATAATTTCCAGACCTCTATCACTCTTAATACTTCCTTGGTTTATCATTCTTCGGGTGTCTTCCTCGAAATTTCTAAAGAAGAGTACTTTCTTCTTGTTAATGACTACAAAGTCCCCAACTTCAACTTTGCTGCATTCCCAGCAACTTCTTCCCAATCGTGACATGGATATCTAGCCAAACACAGTATCGCAAAATCCCATTTAGTTGAAGCGGGGTAGATCCCGGCAACTGGAACACAACTACAACTTGAGATTCCGCCGGAAATCTCGTTTTTGGCAACCAAGTCATTGAAATTGATGGTTGTGCTCTTGCTCTTTCTCTTCTTCTTTTTTTTTGGATAAGTAAAGTTGTGATATTATATTACTTTTTTTTTTGATCATTAACATCAATTTCATTAATCATCAAAAGATAATACAAAAACAGAATCATTGATTAGGAGTCAAAACAAACTGTAAAATAAAGTACAAGAGGGTAAAAATAAAAAAGGAAGCTGTACAAGACTTGGTCCAAAGCCATCTCGATATCTTCACCCCTAGGCATACCAGCCCCAAAGATCTCTCTCTCCGCACCTTTTCTAGCCCAAGTATCTGCATCAGTGTTAGCAGATCTAAGCACATGGCTAAAAGATATACACAGACCAATAGAGAGATACTGAGTAAGTCTAATCCAGTGGACATATCTCCAAGGGTATCTAGCCTCATCTTTTATCCATGAAATAACCAACTGCGAATCACCTTCAATATGTAAAGGTTCCAACTTCAACTTTCTAGCTTCAGCCAAAGCGGCAATCAAAGCTTGCCAATCATGGACAAGTATAGTCCTCCAACTAAATGTCAAGCACTATCATCTGGATTTCCGAAACAATCGAATCGCTCGTAGTTGTTCTCGTGACTTGGTTCAATCTAAAAATGTCATTGCACATAGAAACGATATAATTCCATCCTAGGTTATTTCCCTTTGGCAAAAATAGTAAACAGTGCCTCATTTCATTTTTGATGGATGTGATTTTGAGGAGATCTCCTCTAGTGTTTTTTTTACATTCCAACAAAAGTACTCTTCCAACCACCCTAGAAGATCCCAGAAATCCAGATGATAGTGCTCTCTTGCAAATACAGTCCACATTTTTCAAGAACCATTCGATTTCATCTCCTTGTAGCACGATCCAACTTGTCAAAGGACCACACCTCTCAGTTATTCTCAGCCATTTTTTTTCTCCCATTGTTACTGAAACCCTCAAAGGAAATGTCACTTCTCTCCACTCGAATACTTTTCCAAACTGCTCCAGTTGTGTTCTTCGCTGGGTTTTCCTTTGGGACACCTCCTTCAACAATGCTTGCAAAAGTCCGACAAACTCCATTGTTACGCTCAACCGCCTTCTGCTTACCTTTTCTATCCTTGAAAGCACTCAAAGAAATCTCAATATCTTCATTAATGTATCCAGCAACTAAGAGATCAGCGATCTTTTCCGTCAACCCCTTGTGATGTTTGCTCGCCGACGTTCCTTCACACGTGTCCTCCATTTCGCTCATACCACTGGATTTACAACTGTTCACGACCACTGTTCATGATCACTGTTCACCCATTGTTACTGTTCACAATCACTGTTCGCGATTACCATATCACGATCACTGTTCATCCCTTGATATGGTTCACAATCACTGATTGGAAACCCTAAAAAGAAGTAAACTGTGCAGATCCTCCAATATCCAGTAACCTCTAATTTATTATCGTGCACGCATGGTCAAACATCACATTCTTTCATGTGTGCATGAACTAATGCTTAAATAGTTAAAGTAAACTTCATGATTATTACAACCAGCTGTTACCATGAGCATGCATTATAGAGCAGAAATTACCATAAAACATATGCTTACCCTAGTCCTAGCGGATCCACACATTCCATGCCCCGAGGGAAGGACTGTAAACTGTTGAGCCCTTTTCGACCCACTGTTGATCCCTTCCGCTCCAAGTTTTGAACCACTGGTACTGTTCTTGTCTCCCGCATTTCACGAACCCTGCGAACAAGCTGTCAAAGAAGCACAAGAATAATCACTGGTAGAAACAACACTAGTAAAACCATAATATGCAACAATAATACCTCACATAAATGAATGCAGCACTTCAACAGTCACAGATTACTGTTAATACTTAAAGCAAATCACTAATGAACCACCATTATAGGATTAACAATTTCAAATTGGTAAACAATTTCTAATAATAAAGGAAAAAAGTGTTGCAAGTACAGAAATAATAATATGAATAAAATTGACGAGTTAAAGCCTAATATGCTAACACATTCTTGACAACAATTCACATATGGAAGCACCTTCATTAGTAAATTTGCCTTCTAAGTTGCTTCCAGAAGTACATGATGCAAAAAAGATAGGAACAGAGAAGTACAAGCAGTACTTTTCTCTGTTGCCCCTGAAACTTTCATGGCAATTAGCACTAAAATTCCAAGAATGAATGTCACATAGGGAAGCACCTTCATTAGTAAATCTGCCTTCTAAGTGGCTTCCAGAAGTACATGATGCAAAAAACAATAGGAACAGAGAAGTACAAGCAGTACTTTTCTCTGTTGCCCCTGAAACTTTCATGGCAATTAGCACAAAAATTCCAAGAATGAATGTCACAATATATCCTCCCACAACAATAAATCCCAACTAGAAATTCGGCTAGAAACAAAT
>JAUPMG010198744.1:0-10047 GCA_031762675.1 Pachysandra terminalis
TCTCTCTCTCTCTCTCTCCCCCCCCCCTCTCTTCCCATAGAAATTCCCCTTTGAAGCTTCTCTATAATTGTAGCCACCTTCACTGGAATTCTAAAAGTGAATAGAAAATACGTGGTTATGTGCGCCAAAGATGCCTGGACCAATGTTATTCTACCCCCTAGTGACAAATATGACTTCTTCCAGGACGCCAGCCTCCTCGCAATCTTTTCAATTACGAGCTCCCAAAAATCAAGCCTACGAGGATTGTCGCCCAATGGCAACCCTAAATACCTCATAGGCCATTCTTCCATCCGACACCCCATAACTTCTGCAAAAACCTCTAATCTTGCCCTATCCATGTGAATCCCCAATAGACCACTCTTTTCCAAATTAACTTCTAACTCAGACACCATCTCAAAACACCTGATTATGGATTTAATCCAAATGGTATATAGATATTGCTAAAAAATACATTGGGAAAAAGATGAACTTTTGAAAGAAACTTTGTGGGTTGCGGATCTAGACATGTTTACACCCAAATAACTCAAAACATAAAGAAATAAAAAAACCAGTGATATTAGACAAGGCATGACAGGCAAATAATGCATGTGGTGATGTGCATATATTGAAACTTTGAATAATAAGCATCAAAATTTGGTTTGACCAAAACTGATATAGCCTATGTTACAAGTCACAAACAATGTTTTCAATGTCGACGATTTTGGAACTGTTGACCCGAAATCCATGGGAAATCGCCAGATTTCCCTGCGACATGAGGGAAAAACTATTTTTGTTTAAAAAAAAAAAAAACCCTATAAAATTATGAAAACATAAATAAATAGTTTTTTTTTCCCCGATGTCGCAACATGTCTCAACATGTCGCAGGTCTTACCAGTTTGCGACATCGACATTGCAAACCTTGGTCACAAATACATGGAAGAAACAACTTAACCATGTAATTCATAGTCATGATCTAGATTGTAGACTCCTTCATTGCAATTCTAACTTTGACTAGTCATAACTTACAATTGTACACATTAAGATAAGCCCCGACCAATTGTTGCTTCATTCGAATTATTACACCACCTTCGATATACATTCAACAAAAATTGCATATGGTTCTCTTATTTTTAGGATTGGACTGATTGTAGCAAACTAACAGGCTGCCTTCCTCCTTCCATCTTCAGCTGCCTTCCACCTTCATCAAACACGGGGTTAGTTAAAAAATAAAGTAAGACAAACAATGATTAAATGAGTATAGAATAAACAAAATCTTTTGAGATTCTTCTTTATTTTTGTTGGTTTTTTCTTGAAAATTTTATAATAAATTATTAGTCTTAAACTATAAATTCACAATATGACTAAATGATTGAGATTCTTCTTTATTTTTATTGGTTTTTTGATAAAAACAATTATTAACAAAATATTTGCTTTAAACTATAAATTCATAATATAACAAAACGATTTTACTATTTTCTTTAAAATTCTAAATTATTCATTTCTTCATATCTAATATATTTCTACTTTTTAAAACTTTCTATAAAGATATTTATTATAAATGTAATATACCAATCTTATTTCCATAAAATATAGGTCATACAGGTCTCTTTTTATGGTATAATACTAAACATTTAATGAAATCAAATCCCTAATTTTTTGTTTTTTTATGTATATATTTAATATTTAATTGTTCCTATAAAATCAAGAACTAAGTAATTTGAATAAAATAAAATTTTCAGCTAATTCATAGATTGGTCGTCCATTTAGTACATATAACTAATCAAATGACCTAATGAGACATATCTAGGTTTTAAACCCTAAAAAATTATGTTTTCCCATATGTTGAGGATTTTCAAATCCTAAAAGCAATGAAATCCTTGATGAAATGCATACCAATCCACGGAGAGATCATTGGGCATCCATTTCATTATATACCCTAAAAAAAAAAAAAGAAATCAACCTTGAAATGACCTTCACTTGTTGATAGAGTTTTTGAACCAAGAACGTTGAAATTCGTCAAGTAGGGGAGGTTTCCTAAACCTGTCCTTTGCTTGGTTGACGAAGTGGGAACAGCCACCTCGGGGATCATGCACCTTTTGTTTTTGGGTGTTGGTCCCACCTTTTTGGCTAATTAGAGGCTAGGTTTCGGAACTTCCCTAGCTTGCTGAATTTAATTAGCAGCCCTAGTTCATTTTCTTTTTTCCGTTATGCTTACTCTTAACATATTTTATGCCCTCTTCTATGAGATTTAGTGTTCATAGTTTCATGATCATTATTGTTAGCCTATTTATCTGCATCTGTGGCTACATACGCGATGGTAAATATTTTGTTGCAATTATTTTATTTGCTTAATTTGGGTAGTTATGCCCATATTTGCATGTCAGGGTGGGAGATGGCCCCATATATAGAGGCTATTGATGCTCAACAGTTTTCGTACTTCACTGTGAGTTTAGAGAGTCTTTATCTTACTTTTATTACTGCCATTATGTTCCATTATTCCTTCACATGGGTTATTATTATAGTTATTGTTTTTTAAATTTCTTATTGGTGATACAATTCGTTGAATATGGACTTTCATCTCTTAAGATTATCACTCTAAGCTAAAGGCTCTACCAAAATGTATGTACTCATTTACAACATGTAGTTTTGACTGAGGACATTTATAAATGCTGACTGGAAAATTTTAAGACATCGAGAACGGGTTTGCTTTTTGGAGATCGGGAAGAAAACATAATCCACAGTACTCGCTTATTTAGGTTCCATCATTGAGGGAGATTCAAGCTTATATTAGACCGATTTTGTCCTATTTTAAAACCAAAAGAAAAAGGAAAACAATAAAACTACCTGGCCTGGTTCGAAAATTGCACATGTTTTAGTGTACTTGTCATGGTCATCATCAATAAGGGATTGTTTGTATGACTTGGTTTGAATTTCTTAGAAACAGAATGGAATTGGGACTATTACATGCCAATAAGATTAGCAATATGACATCTATCCTTAACATCTTTCTCTCTTGGAAGCCTGGATTAGCGACTGGAGTCACTGATGATCTTGCTGAGTGCGTTTGACTAACTTGGTTGAAGTCTTTTGGGCTTTTTGTTTAAATGTGTAAGCTGTTTATCCCGTTTGCTTTGTTTCATTCCCCACCCAGTTAAGCTCTTTATTTCTTTGTTTTCCTCAAGTAAAAAGTGCCTTTTTAATGCTCGAAGAAAAAGACAAGGCTCCAAAATACCAAAGTGAATCCAGAATAAATATCTATTGGTTTATTAAACTCCAACAACAATGGAACGGGCGCATTTCAGTGGTGCGTGGTGCCTTATTAGGGATTTCAATGTGACTAGGTTTGCGAGTGAGAAGAGTGGAGGGGTGGCTAGAACTACCAGAAGCATGAGGAAGTTATCAGCCATCATCAGGGATTGTGAGTTGATTGATTACCCGCTGCGGGGTGGCAGGTACACATGGACGAATGAACAAACCCCAACGGTATGTTGTTGATTGGATAGATTCTTGGCCTCTTCTGAGTGGGACGAACATTTCCCGGCTATAAATCAATGGCTCCTGATTAGGAGTACCTTGGATCATTGGCCTATCCAGGTTTGTACGGAAGGGGGAAGCCTTGGACCTTCACCCTTTAGATTTGAAATCATGTGGCTTTCCCACCCTAACTTTCAGGAATCTATTCAATCTTGATGGGACGACTGTATTGGGGCGTATCGATGCTGGGAAGGTTTTAAGTTCATGAGAGGTTTGAGTTCGTTGAGAGGTAAAATTAAGGTTTGGAACAAAGAGGTTTTCGGTGACATTGAGGAGCATAAGAGGAAGATGATGGGATGAATTGAGGAGATTGACAAGGGAGAGGGAGAAATGTCGAAATGGAGGAGAGAAAAGAGGCTAAGGCGGCATTAGTAGAAGTGGTGAAGTTGGAAGAGATAAATTGGAGACAAAAATCTTGGGTGACTTGGTTGAAGGAGGGGGATGAGAATACAAGATTCTTTCATAAAATGGCGAATGGGAGACAGGTTAGGAACAAAATGGTGAAGTTAAAGGTCGGGGATGAGTGGATTGATTCTTTTGAGGACATCATTGCCGCTTTGTTAGAAGTTTTCTCCAAGTTGTACAAATCTGAGAAACTATTTGATTTTACGCTGAAGGATAGAAGTGATAGGGTTTTAGGTGCTAGGAAGAGGGCTTGGATGGAGAGAGAATTTGAGGAGGTGGAGATTAAGGAGGCCGTTTGGGAGTTGGCAGGTGATAAGGCCCGGGTCCTAATGGATTCACAATTAGTTTTTATCAAAATAATTGGGATTTGGTTAAGAGGGAGGTCATGAAAGTGTTTAAGGAGTTTTTCAATAGTGTTATTATACACAAGAGCACAAATGCTAATTTTTTGGTGCTAAGTACAAACAAAACCGGGGCGGAGAATGTAAAGGATTTTAGGCCCATCAGTTTAACTACCAGCTTGTATAAGAGTATCGCGAAAGTATTATCGATCAGGATGAGAGATGTGATGTCGGTGTTGGTTTCACAGCATCAGAGTGCTTTTGTTAAGGCGAGGCAGATAACTGACAGTATTCGGGTGGCTTCTGAATGTGTGGAGGAGAGATTTAGATGTGGGGTGCCCGGTTTGGTTATCAAATTGGACATAGAGAAGGCTTATGACAAAGTGGAGTGGAATTTCTTATATCAAATTCTAGAGTGGAAGGGGTTTGGTGTGAGATGGAGGAAATGGGTGGCCGGTTGTCTTGGGAATGTGGGGTTTTCCTTCCTGGTAAATGACTCTGTGCATGGTTTTATATCTTCCAGGGGTCTTAGACAGGGAGATCCTTTATCCCCTTTTCCCTTTACTCTTATGGGGGATGTCCTGAGTTGGTTTATAGGGGTTGTTGAGCAAAGTGGTCTTTTGAGAACGTTTAGGGCAGGAGCTGATGAGGTGGGGGTTTCCCATCTTCAGTTTGCGGATGACACGATTATTTTTTGTTGATGTTGAGGTGTCGCAAGTAAGGGGTTAAGAGTGTTTTGCGATGTTTTGAAATGGTGTCCGAGATGAAGGTCAATTTGGATAAGAGTATTATTTCCGAGATCCATGTCAGAGAGGAAGTGTTGGCGGATTGTTTTAAGACGCTTTGGTGTGGCATTGGGTCCTGGCCGTTGTCCTATTTGGGGATGCCCTTAGGTGGAAATCTTAAATCTCTAATTTTTTGGGATCCGGTTCTTGAAAGGATTGAGAAGAGGTTGGCCATTTGGAAAATGAATTACTTGTCCCTGGGTGTCAGAATTACTCTCATTCAAGCGTCTTTGGCAAACCTACCGGTGTATTATATGTTGGTGTTTAGGATGCCTAGAGTGGTGGCCTCTCTCATCAAGAAGGCTCGGCGTAGTTTTTTGTGGGAAGTGAATGGTTGTAGGAAAGACCATCTGGTCAATTGGGATGTTGTGTGTAAGGTGAGGGAGCATGGTGATCTAAACCTGGGTAACACTTTGACTCGTAACTCGTCTCTTCTTGCTAAATGGCTTTGGTGTTTCTACTATGAGAGGGATCATTTATGGTGTAAGATCATTGTAAGCAAGTATGACATTCATTCGAACGGAAGAGATTTGAGATTAAATGTGAGGATTTATGCTGCGAACCCCCATGGAGGTATGTCATTGCTCTTGCTCCTTTCTTGTTTATGGTCAGATGGTCGGTGGGGGATGGAGCCTTTGTTTTCTTCTGGCAGGATCTATAGCTGGGTGAGGTGCCTCTTTCCATTCGTTATCTTAGACTTTCATAGTTGCTTTGGTCTAGTCTTCCCTTGTGGGCAATGTGCTCTCTTGGTCTGAGTCGGGTCTTGCTTGAAATCTTCCTCTTTGTAGAAATGTGAGAGTCTGATTGGGCTGAGTTGTGTTCCCTTCTTGAGGCCGTTGGGGAGGTTCGTGTCAGCTCCGATCGGGCGAATCGTTTGCTTTGATCTCCTGATCCTAGAGGGGTGTTTTTTTGTCAGTCTTTCTTTATTCAGTTTCATCTGGATAGGGCTAGGATCCCTTTTACTTTCCTGGTCCGGTCTTTGTGATACCCCTGGTTCCTCCTAGAGTTAGGGCTTTCTCATGACCTGCTTTATTATATCGAATTAATACGAAGGATATGCTTCAAAGAAGGAAGAGGTATATGCTTTTGTCTCCACACATGTGCTTTTTGTGCAGACTACAAGAGGAGTCTATCGACCATATTTTCATACATTGTCCCTTGGCCGCTGTGATCTGGGGTTCCTTCTTGCAGAGTATTGGGACGGTGTAGATGATGCCAGAGGGTATTGGTCAGCTATTGGCTCAGTGGCACTTCTCGGGTTTAGGTGATCGGGGTCGGATTCTCTTCCGTTTGGTGTTCCACGCTGTTTTGTGGCATATTTGGAGGGAGAGGAACCAGCGGATCTTTCATGATGTTTCATCCTCTGTTGGGAGCGTGTGTCAGGGGATCATGGCCTCGGTGGCGTCTTGGGCTTCTATCAGGGGACAATTTATGTATTTATCGATTTTGGACATCATGATAGAGTGGCGGGCGATTTCTTTGAGCTAGCTTCGAGTTACTTCGGTCTTGACAGTTGTTGTTTTGATTTCCATGTTGGTCCTTTAGGACTTTATTTCGTTCTTTTTCGTTTTTCGTTTTTTTGCTGTTTTGCTATATTATTTTTAGCACCTTGCTAAAACACTGGTAGCTGTATTTCTTTCTTCTCATCTATATATACATTCATAAATTATCAAAAAAAAAAATGTCATTAGGGATTTTACAAAATTGAAGGTGGCTGCTAAACTGATGCAATCTACTCCTTTATTGGTGTTTGAGACTAGCAGGTCCAGAAGATAGCAATGTGAAACAAAATGAAGATGCAAAAGGTTAACCATTTTCATTAGTTGCAGACTATGATTTATTGGTGGATAAAATTAAGGGGGAAGTAAAAGCGAAATGGGAATTGTGGAGATATCTATAATTATGAGTTTTGCATAAAGAGGAGTTTTTTAGCAATATTGTTGAATCAAAGGGTTTCAAAATATATTAAATTAAGCAAGGTTATGTGGAATGTTACTTTAGTACAAAGGGAATGCGGTGAAATGTTGGCCAGAACAGAGAGCCAGGAGATGCCAAGAGGTAACCATGTCTGTTATCTTGGGTCAGTTATCCATAAAGAGGGGGGCATTGAAGAAGCTGTTGCACATAGAATTTGAGCTAGATGGCTCAAGTTTAGGTACTTCTAAGCTGTTATGTGATCGATGAATTCCAATCAAATCATAAGGCAAATTTGTTAGACGGGTACTAGACTTTTTATTTTTTTATATTTAGGGGAACCTCGATGGTACGAGGAAAACCTTGTTGATGAATTGGAAAAAAAATTACAAAGGTAGCGGGGTAGGCATGTAGCCTAGCCTCAAGTGGAAAAAAAAGTACAATCTTATCAACGATGTACTCGTAACAAAGAAAATACAAATAAAGATCCTATCTCCTAACATAAGGAAGACTTGCCTTCTCCTAATGGCACGAACCTCCATAGGAAGAGAGCTAAATTGCAGATGACGAAACTCAGGAAGTGAAGCACTTTCCTTGGCCAACACATCGGCAATTGAATTGACCTCTCTTAATACATGAGCAACCGAGTATTGCAACGAGATGAGTCGATGCTTAATTCTGGTCCACCAAAAGAAATAATTCCAAGAAGGATCAGAATCATGTATAATCCAATCAACCAATAGTTTTGAATTAGATTCAATCTCCACATAATGGAAACGTAAATCAAAGCAAAGCAGAAGACCGTCCAATAACGCACAAACTTCCGCCATATTATTGGTACAAGACCCATAGTGATAGGAAAAGGCAGCAAGAAAGGAGCCTGAAGAAGACCTAATAGTGCCACTCCCACCACCAGAGCCAGGGTTATTAACACAAGCACCATCCACGTTTAATTTAACCCAACCAGGCCTTGGCCGAAACCACTTGAGAATCTTAGGCCTTTTAGGTCTAATGGCACAAACATTAATACCTAAGGATGCCAACATAATACAGTCAGAACTCATGGCCATGCGCTTTGGACGGAAGAGGAAGTTGAGTTTTATTTACCAATTGAAGATCTTCTTGATGACAAACGCCAACTGCAGCCTTCGAATCTTCTAAGATTCCGCTGCAACCATAACTCCCATAAGATGATAGAAGGTAGCAGACCAATAATAATCCCAGATTGGGAGGTGAAGGATGAATAGGAGAACCATAATAAACAACTGTTCCGTAACAGGTTGGGTGATCGAGCACTTATGAGCAAAAAATCTCCAAACATCCATCGTAGGCTCACTATTAGCAAAGAGATGATCAATAGATTCCGCCGTGGATGCAGCACAGCAAGAGCATTTGGAAGCCAAATACACTCCTAACGTCTGAACAGCAAGATCCACTGAAACTGCATAATTCAGAATTTTCCTAGAAAAAATCGATATTTTAGAAGATAAGGCCTTGTGCCAAATCCATTTCCACAATGGAAGAGCATAAAACGCAGGACAAATCACCTCATAAGCTGATTTAGTGGACATAACTCCATTCTTACTTGGCATCCAGACGGGTTTATCATCACACTCAGAAATAAAAATCTGATTATCATCAATTTTACCTCTGGCAAAGTTAATCATATCGGCATTCATACTAGCATTAGTCATATTCGATCAAAAAATTCCTTAACAGAACAAGGAGAAATTCTATCAGGAAAAGAATTCACTATAGAACCAGACCAAAGCCAGTTTTATCCAAGAAAAGATCCACATTACCTTTGCCAATGTTCAAGAACAATGCTTTAACTAATGTGCCTAGATAACTGCCTCCAAAGTCTAGAGCCATTCGCCTGGTTCTCAGCTTGAGATAAGTGAAGATTCTTGACATACTTACACTTCATAAAAAAGCAGCTCATATAAAAGAGCCAGTAAAAATATTCCACAACTGCTATTCTGAAAGGAAATCATGACATGAAAAAGAGATCTTATATTGAGGCCCCCAACTGTAATTGGGTGACAAATAGAAGGCTAAGAGACCCATTTCCTCTTCTTCCTGCCCTCAGACTCACCCCAGAAGAAGTCAGCCATTTTCCTTTCCATATTTTGTAAAACAGCTCTAGGCACATGCATGGCAGAAAGAAGATAGATGGGCATACTAGAAAGTACATGCCTAATCAGTTACCCCCCTGAGAGAGTAATTTACTCTTCCAACCTACCAGTTTGCTTTGAATTTTAGCAACCAAATTCTCAAAAAGGAATATACTACCTATTCTAGAAAATATAGGAGCACCCAAGTAAGTGATCGGAAGTTTCTTAGCAACAAAACCAGTTGATGCCACAATTATATTAACCCGAGCAAGAGAAACTTTTTTATCACCCACAAAACAGTTGTTAAAGGCGTTAACTTTCTGGCCAAACAGGTTCTCGTACTGAAAAAGAAACTTCGTTAAGCCATTAATAGAAGACTTTCTGCCAATAAGGAAAATAATGATATCATCCGCATAAAGCAAGTGAGAGATCGCGGAACAACCTCGAGGAGTCGTAAAATACCCAATATACCCATTCAAAAATTGAGCTTCCAGGCCTTCACTCAAAACTTCTACAACAATCACAAACAAGAAGGGGGAGAGCGGGTCACCTTGTCTCAACCCTTTGGATGTAGGAAAAAAACCATGGTTTTAAATTTCGCCGGCATGCTGTCGAAATGTCGCCATTTTATAGGTTGGCGAAATGGAGATAATTCCCCATTTCGTCGATATTTCAGCGAAATTTGGCGAAATTTTACCAGACACCCCTTGGCGAAATTGAAATTTAAAACCTTGAGAAAAACCTTTATACACACCATTCAGCACAATAGAGAAAAAAGTGTCAGAGACACAACGAGAGATCAAATGGATCACAGAATCATCAAAACCGAATTTTCTAAGGACCTTATACAAAAAGTTCTAATCCAATCTGTCATATGCTTTGGCTATATCCAGTTTACAAATGACATTGCTCCCAAAAACCTTTTTACCAAGTAGCTGTGTCATTTCTTGAGCAAGGCCAATGTTTTCCGTGATA
>JAUPMG010198755.1:0-10047 GCA_031762675.1 Pachysandra terminalis
TTATTAACATGTGAGTTATGTTAATTCTATTACCTGTAGGTATAATTGTCTTTGTATGAAATTTTGATGCTAAATCAAGTTGTTTGATTGTTTGGTATGAATTTGATAGGGTGTAAGATCGATTTGCAGATTTGAAAGAGCATATGCGATTTGATCCATGTTAGACTTGATAATGATGTTTATAAATTGATTTGATATAATTGGTTTACTGTATTATTGTTATAATGATATGTATTGATCTCTAAAACTGTTAGAAATAGAATCGGATACCAAAAGGCTAGGGTTCACGAACCCAGAAAACCTTGGAAAACTGCACAGACCTGAACTATCGATTAGAGGACCTATGTAAATACTTTTCATAATTTATTTTATATTTTATTATGCTTCCCCTGTTCGTTAGGAACATAAAAAAACAAGCTTGAAGCGATTCCGATTAGTGTATAGGAAGATATAACCAAATTACCAACTGTCCTTTAAAGTTGAAAACCCAGAAAAATGGTCATTCGGTACTTACCGAGACACCTACTGTAATGACCTAAAACCTTTAAACTTATTTCTCCTTATTTAATTTATTTATTGGCTATTCTATTTGATATGTTTATAAGGTTGGGTATTTAATTAGTGCTAAGGTTGTTTTCGTAATTAAACATTTTAGATAGTGGCTTTACTGTTATTAGATGACTTTTTTGGGTTAAGCTTGTAAGTGGTTTTCTCCCCAACCGTTTGAATGCACGAACTGTGCGTTGATTCGGTCGTGCATTCGTGGCTGATACGTGGAGCAGAGAGAGAAGTGGGGAGCTAATTCCCTATATCTCTAACCTCTTCATCCCGTTGAACAGAGAGCTTGTATTTGCAAGAGAGAAACCGAGTCTGAGAGAGAAAATTGAGAAGAGAGATTGAGGGTTGAGAATCTGGAACTAACGTTTGTTTCAGAGAAGAAGAGAGGAAGCAGAAGAGGAGGCTAGACGAAGATCATACTTGAGTGTTTCTCGTTTTCAATCAAACACTAGCAAGAAGGTAAGTAGATTATTCTGTATAGTCTTCGTTTTTATGTATGATTGTTCCTTGAATTTTAGAGAAATCGCATGTTATCCATGGAGTATTATTTAGCTTTTATAACATGATTAGCTGTCTGATTACTATTGTTATTGCATTAAGAGAGAGAGCATGATGAATCTAAGTTAAAACCCATGTTTACATATTGTATTTTGTATGGTGTTGATCTGCCATGGTTAACCCGAAAATACATGTAATTATACTCATCGGTAGGCGTCGATACACCGACATGCCTACCGATGGTGTTTTATGTCATTTTCGAGCTCATCGGTGCACCTACTGCTCCACCGTTAGGGGATCTCTAACATGCGTCGGTAGGCATCGGTACATCGATCGGCCTACCGATAGGGACTTATGTGTATTAGACTTGAGTTGGTTGGTAGGCGTCGGTACACCGATGGGCCTATCGACAGGGGACTTGTATGACTGATCGGTAGGCGTCGGTACACCGACGGGCCTACCGACAGTAGACCTTTTATAGCTCTTCGGTAGGCGTCGGTACACCGACGAACCTATTGAAGAAGAATTTGATCATTATGGTCGGTAGGTGTCGGTACACCGACGGGCCTGCAGACCGTATATACTTGAGTTTATTTAGGTTTGATCGGTCGGGCCTGCCGATGGATATTGTTTGGACAGTATGGTCTGTTCAATGGAGAATTTAAGGGTTTGGATGTTGGTATAGGTTCGGGCTTAATTGTGTGAGTGGCACGTGCTAACCTACTGAACACACTCAGATGAGTCTCCAGTTTGGGAAACAATTGTGGGTCCTTTTTATTGACTTTGGTTAAATTTCATTAGGACTTGAATGATGAGATCCAGTGGATTATCTACGTGTATGGGCGCTTGGATAGTTTTTGAGGGAGATTATCATTCTTGTCCAATGGAAATTGTTGCATGCATACTATGTGAGGTGTCATGTGTGCTCGAGAGGTGGAAATAATAGGTTGTCTAGACCTGTAGGTTGAAAGGCGTACGGAATATTTATGGAAATCATAGTTGCTTTATAGGTCAGCGCTGGACCATCAGTATTGTACACTCTAAGGTTAAGAGAGGGACTACCTGTTGTTCCTGGTGACTACGGTCCTGAAATGTGATGAGTTATTGAAGCTGCAATGAGGGACACTTACCATTCACATAAATATAGATATTTTTCATACTGCATTGTATTCTTTGACTGAGCATCCATTAGAGCATCTGAATGTTTTACATACATCATACTCATCATTTAACTGCTTCAATTATATTTGTGTACCATGTTGTCATGTATTATGATATTTAGAATCATGTATAAGAATGAAAATGGGGGACAAAATCATGCTTACTGGGCATTCAGAGCTCACGTAACGTTTTATGTTGCAGGTTGAGTTGAGATGATGAGGTCGTGGACCATTCTGCGATTATGTTATTATTTATCCAGGTTTTTATTCCCTTCCATTTTGTACGAACACAATTCAGTATTTGAAGATTTGTAATAAGGCTCTATTGATGCCAGTTGACTAGTTGGATTCATTTTTATAATTTTATATTGAATAAATTTCTTTTGCTTCCGCTACTCTGTTATGAATTAATTGAGATTGATATCTCATGCCTTGTTATGATACGGAAATCCGTGGTCTAGAAATGGATCCCGAAGGTCTTAGCTCGAGATTCGTGTCATCCCATCTAGGGATTCGGGCTACAGGATCTAGGGCATGACAAATTGGTATTAGAGCACAAGGTATTTCATTAGAGTAAAGTTATTAAGACTAGAGAACTTAGGAATCACATAGAAACCAAAAGTTAGGATGGAGGAATATAGAAATAAAATTTTGGTTGTGTGTTGATTGCTTATGTGAACACTTATGCATGCGAACATTAGGATAGGAGTGAGATTAGAAATCTAATACTTTTGTGTGGGATTGTAGATGGTTGGAAGAAGGGGAAGACCAGCTACAGGGGAGGCTTTATCCTCTGGCACTGGAGTTGGCTCAAATCCTCAACTCGCGGGTGTCTACCAGATTTTGGGGGACATCGCTACTATCCAATGGGGTCAGATGCAGAGGTTGGAGCAGAGGCAGGCTGTGGTGGCTCCTTTGCGTGGCTGGAGCGGTTCAAGAAGCTATCACCGCCCACTTATGGAGGTTTGGGTGAGCCGAGTGAGGCTCAGGATTGGCTCCTAGATGTGGAGAGAATCTTCCGCATGATGGGATGTCCGGATGATCAGTGCCTGTAGCTTGCCATGTTCATACTGAAGGGAGAGGCTTTGCACTGGTGGGATATGGTAGAGCGGGCTCACACTGCTACTATGACTTGGGAGTCTTCCTGGGAGCAGTTCTTGAATACGTATTTGCCGACTCGATATCGTCGACATATGGCTTTGGACTTCATGCTGCTAGAGCAGGGCTCTCACATCGTGGCGCAGTAAGAGGCCGGGTTTGCCATGATGTCGAGGTATGCTCCATATATGGTGGCGAATGAAGCGGATAAAGCCGCTAAGTTCGAAGTGGGTCTGCGATTAGCAGTGCGATCCAGGGTAGTTCCCTAGAGACTCAAGACCTATGCGAGTGTTCTGAAGTGTGAACGGTATATGGAGAGAGACTAGGACCGAGCTGCAGAGTAGAGGGACAAGCCCAAGCAGAACAAGGACAGTTGCTTCCCGCCTTACCAGCAGAGACAGGGCTCTGACCGACGTCAGATAAATGACAGACCTATTAGGACTCCGCCTACTGTTACAGCTACCCCAGCGACTCGGGATTTTCAGCGACATCCTCTACAGTCTCAGCAGCAGCAGTTTTATCAGTGCGACCGACGGGTGTGCTACAACTGCTGGAAGCCAGGCCACGTTGAACGGAACTGCTGTCTTACAACGAGGACATATGGTAGACAGGCTCCTCATCAGCCAGCACCAAATGGCAGAGCCAATGCAATGGCTAATACATCATCTGCTCCCAGAGACGGCCGTGCGTCTAACTCGGTTAATGAAGGTACACTACATATTTTCCATACCCCTGCACATGTTCTCTTTGATTCTGGAGTGTTGCATTCTTTTATTTCCATTTCATTCATGCTATTCTTGAGCCTAGAACCCAGTGTGCTAGAGACTCCTTTACATGTGGTTAACCCAGTAGGAGGTATAGCTACTCTACACCGGGTATGTCTCACCTGTGTGGTTAGAGTAGGGGATTCGAACTTGGAGGCCGACCTGATTGTCTTAGATATGGTGGACTTCGATGTGATCTTTGGCATGGACTGGCTTATTGCCTATCAAGCCAGGGTTGATTGCTTCGTGAAGACCGTTGTCTTCGATCTCCTTGGGGATAGGCGACTCACATTTCTAGGGACAGAGAAAGATGTGTATCAGACAGAGTTCTTGGGTACAACGGATTGGGAGCAACCGTTATCCTTGAGGGATATTCCCACAGTCCGAGAGTACGAATTTGTTTTCCAAGAGATTTTGGGATTGCCACCTAGGAGAGATGTAGATTTCTGCATAGAGTTGATGCCTGGCACTTCTCCTATTTCACTGGCGACACTATCTGTATAGAGAGGACTTCGAGTTGTTTTCAGACCACAAAAGTCTGAAATACATTTTCAGTCGGAGGGACCTCAACATGCGCCAGAGGAGGTGGATTGAGTTGCTGAACGACTATATTTCGACACTCAACTATCATCCTGAGAAGGTGAACGTTATTGCTGATACATTGAGCCGTAGACCTCGTGGAGTGCTAGCTCATTTGATGCACCAGGAGTGGAGTCTATGTCGTGCCTTAGCAGATCTGAGAGTTTGACCAGTGGATAAACTCGGAGGGGGCATTCTGTTTAGCATGGTTGCCAAGCATTCTTCGGAGCTTCGTATTGCAGCTAGTCAGAGGAAAAATCATGAGTTGCAGTTGCTAGTTGTAGATGACGGGAAGCCAGAGTGGACTGTGCACGCAGATGGGGTGATCAGGTATCAGGGTAAACTTTGTGTGCCTGGTGACCAGCAGACCAAGAGAGAGATCCTGGAGGAGTCACATAGTTTGCGGTACTCTATACATCCAGGGAGTACGAAGATGTACCGTGATCTGAGAGTGAACTTCTGGTGGTCGGGAATGAAGAAGGAGATAATTCCGTTTGTAACGAGATGCCTCACTTGTCAGCAGGTAAAGGCCAAGCACCAGAGATCAGCTGGATTATTGCTACCTCTGCCTATATCTGAGTGGAAGTGGGAGCACATCACTATGGACTTCGTAGTGAGTTTGCCGAAGACTCTGGGTACACTGGACTCGATTTGGGTGATAGTAGACTGACTCACCACGTCCGCCCATTTCTTGCCAGTTAGGACTTCAGCTACAACAGAGGAGATTGCTAGGCTCTATGTTCGGGAGATTGTGCGACTTCACGGTGTGCCAGTCAGCATAGTCTTAGACCGGGGTTCATTGTTCACGTAGAAGTTATAGGAGAGTTTGCAGAGGGCCATGTGTACTCAGTTAGATTTCAGTACGGCCTACCATCCCCAGATAGACGGTCAGACTGAGAGGGTGAATCAAATACTTGAGGACATGCTACGGGCTTGTGTGATGGACTTCGGTGGTAGTTGGGGAGAACATCTACCTCTGGTGGAATTTTCTTACAACAATAGCTACCACTCGAGTATTGGCATGGCTTCTTTTGAGGCGTTGTATGGGAGGCCGTGTCGTTCACCTGTCTGTTGGGCAGAAGTTGGTGAGAGCAGTATTCTTGGACCTGAGCTCGTCCAAGAGATCACTGATAAGGTGAAGTTGATCAGAGAGAAACTAAAGACGGCCCAGAGTAGACAGAAGAGCTACGCTGATCGGAGGAGGAGAGACCTTGAGTTTGCTGTTGCTGATCATGTCTTCCTCAAGGTGTTACCGATGAAGGGAGTTATGCACTTCGGCCGTAAATGGAAGCTTGCTCCGAGGTATGTTGGACCATTCCAAGTACTTGAGCGTATCGGACGTGTGCCGTATAGAGTAGCTCTACCTACGCAGCTTCCAACTATACACGATGTATTCTATGTGCCACTATTGCGGAAATATGAGCCCGACCCGTCACCTGTTCTAGACTGGAGTCAGTTGCAGCTACGAAAGGATGTTTCTTATGTAGAGCAACCTATGCGAGTTCTGGATAGGAAGGAACAAGTTTTGAAGACCAAGACTACACCTTTGGTGAAGATTCAGTGGAGTCATCACGACGATTCTGAAGCTTCATGGGAACTTAAGTACGAGATTCGGGAACGTTATCCTCAACTGTTCACTAACTAAGGTGCATAATTTCGGGGACGAAATTCTTTTAAGGCGGGTAGGTTGTAATGACCTAAAACCTTTAAACTTATTTCTCCTTATTTGATTTATTTATTGCCTATTCTATTTGATATGTTTATAAGGTTGTGTATTTAATTAGTGCTAAGGGTGTTTTCGTAATTAAACATTTTAGATAGTGGCCTTAGTGTTATTAGATGACTTTCTGGAGTTAAGCTTGTAAGTGGTTTTCTCCCCAACTGTTTGAACGCACAAACTGTGCGTTGATTCAGTTGTGCGTTCGTGGCTGATATATGGAAGAGAGAAAGAGAGAAGTGGGGAGCTAACTCCCTGTATCTCTAACCTCTCCGTTCCGTTGAACAAAGAGCTTGTATTTGCAAAAGAGAAACTGAGTCTGAAAGAGAAAACTGAGAAGAGAGATTGAGGGTTGAGAATATGAAACTAGCGTTTGTTTCAGAGAAGAAGAGAGGAAGCAAAAGAGGAGGCTAGAGGAAGATCAATGCTTCCATCCTTTTATGGACTTAATAATGAGGATCCTTACAAGCACCTCGATGAATTCCTCGAAATCTGTTCTACCATAAAATTGCAGAATTTTACCGAGGATGCTTTAAGGATGAGACTTTTCCCCTTTTCACTAAAGGACAAAGCCAAGTATTGGCTGAATTCCTTGGAGGCAAATACTATCACTACATGGGCTCAATTGCAACATGAATTCCTTAAGAAGTATTTCCCCATAAGAAAGACCAACCAGAATTGGAGAGCTATCACTAGCTTCTCCCAAAGTGAAGGGGAATCGTTTCATGAGACTTGGGAGAGACTGGAGGACATGCTTAGGAAGTGCCCACACCATGCCATTCCCAAGTGGAAACTAGTACAATGTTTCTATGATGGTTTGACAAAACCGCATAGGCACATAGTAGATACTTCGTGTGGTGGCACTTTCATGCCTAAAAGTGAGAATGAAGCATGAGTTCTCTCTGAGAATCTATGTGATAATTCATCCCAACATGCTTCAGCGAGTCGTAGGATACACGCCCCTAAGGTAGAAGGTCTTTTCGAAGTGACCAACCCTTTGGATGCAAATTCCAAGGTGGATGCTTTATCTAGAAAAATAGACCAACTTATGGCGGCTAGTTTTGTTCCTACTTCCTCTAGTCCTCCCAGGCCCACCACTATAGAGGCTTGTTCACTTTGCTTTGGTACTTCACATCAAGCAAGCAATTTTCCTACATCGGGACAGTTGTCTGCTATGCCTTATGAGCAAATGAATGCAACCTATTCCAGACCGGGTAATGATCCATATTCCAACTCTTACAACCTGGGATGGAGGAATCATCCGAATTTTTCATGGCAACCTCCAGCCATAGAAAATTCAGCATCACCCTATGGAATGTACAATCAAGCTCGTCCACAATCAAATTATCGAGCCCCTCCTCAACAATATCCACAAGCTCCCCCTCCTCCTAAGAATTCAGCATTTGAGGATAAGGTTCTAGCTGCTCTTAGTAACCTAGAAGCTGACTCTCAATTGTTGAATTCTCACACTTAATCTTTTGCAAAGCTAGAAACCCAAATGGGTCAGATAGCAAATGCACTTAATAGGAGAGAGAAGGGTAAGCTACCTAGCAGACCGGTAGTTAATCCTAAGGGACAGTACATGGTTGATGGGGATGCTTCTAGCAATTCCCAACATCAACATGAATAAGTTCATGCCATCACCGAGTTGAGAAGTGGGAGGGTAATAGATACTAGAGTGGGGGAGGATAGAAATGAGCTAGTTGACACTTCCTTTAAAAGGGTGAGTGAAGAAAGGGAGCCACCTGTTAAACCCTCAAAAGAAGAGAAGGGAAAGGGAGTGAGTGATGAAGTTCCTTTGTCAGCCACTTCCACTCTTGAGACACTATATGAGCCTCGTGCTCCATTCCCCGAGCATCTTAAAGAGCCCTCCTATTTTGGGAAGCAAGGAGAGAAGATTCAAGATATGATGAACACTTTTAAACATATTAAAATCAATATTCCTTTCCTTGATGCTATCCAGCAGATTCCCTCATATGCCAAGTTTCTTAAGGACCTATATACTCAAAAGCGTAGAACAAGGAGTAGCATGCCTAAAAAGGCCAGTCTCACCAAGCAATTGAGCTCCATTATAGAGCATCACATTGCTCCTAAGTATAAGGATCCAGGTGCTCCGACTATCACTTGTCTCGTAGGAGACCATCAATTTGAAAGAGTCCTCCTTGACTTAGGATCAAGTGTGAACCTGCTTTCTTACTCCGTGTTCTTGAAACTAGGTTTGGGGGAACTGAAACCTACATCAATTGTCCTGCGATTGGCTGATCGATCTCTAAAGCAACCTCAAGGAATAGTTGAGGATGTTATCCTACAGGTAGACAAGTTCTACTTTCTAGTGGGCTTTATAATTCTTGATACAAAACCTGTCCTAAATCCTGATAGGCACATTCCCATCATCCTTGGGCGTCCTTTCTTAGCTACATCCAATGCACGTATAAATTGTAGGTCAGGAGTTATGGAGTTGTCTTTTGGAAGCCTACGGGTTAATTTGAATATTTTCAATACCTTTCACTCCCCGGATGCAAGTGAGTGTTTCTTCCTTGAAAACTCACTTTCCCAGCCTTCTGATATAGGTGATGGGGATTGCTTGAACCTCGAACCCAAGGCTGAATCATTCGAGGAAGCATTCCCATTGATTCCAACTAAAGATCCATTAGAGGACTTACCTTCCACGTGTATTCCATTAGATCCTTTATGGAATCCTAAGGTAGAACCACCACCCGCCTTGCCTAGCACACCTCCTGAATATGGGTTGAGTCACCACCTCCCATCGGGTGTAAACCACATTCGGTTACACTCGATTATGTCTATCGAGAACCACCTGACATTCCCCCATCTAGTAGTGCCTCTAGCTTGGAGAGTATAGCATTGGGAATGTCTAGTGGCTCTGAGATGGACATTAGAGGGAAGGTAGTGGACTTTAAGGGATCTACAACCTTCCTATGCTTACATGCTATGAACGTAAAAGATAAATCCAATGCTAGTGATATAATGCACGAAAGAGTAGATCCAATCTATGAAGGAGGTTGTGGAGATGGAAGGCGTGGTATTTTTGTGTATGTGAGTCTACCGTCTGGCTGAAGACGTTAAACTCACCACTTGTTGGGAGGCAACCCAACCTTAGTTAGGTTAGAATTAGATTAGGACTAGTTGAGGATTAGAGTAGTTCAGATTCAGGGTTCTGACTGCGAAAATGCGATCGAGCGCAATTCTGCGATCGAGTGCAATCGCACAGACCCTTCTTCTTGTTTTCTTTATTTTGCTCAAGTGCACGACCCTTCTTCTCGTTCCAGGTACCCTATTCTCTTCTCCTTGCATATTATTCTCTCTTTCTAGGGTTATTTTGGTTGTAGATCTTGAATTAGATAGGGTTTTCTAGCAAAACCCTGTTTTTCAGATTAGCCTATACCTGGAACGATCGCAGATCTACGATCGATCGTATCTCTGCCCAGTTTAGACTAGCCTGTACTTTTTGTTTTATATACTCTATGGCAGCCATCCGTAGTGAGTTCACAGGTTCTTAGAGATACCAAGAACTGAATCCTGAAACTGAGTTTAAGGTTAGGGAGGAATTTAGGCATAACCCCGATACCAAATGGACCGTAAAGGCATTAAGAAGACGGGGGTTATCCGCTTTGTTCGCTCCCGTTAGGGACGTGGCCATCAGTGTCATGTG
>JAUPMG010198766.1:0-10047 GCA_031762675.1 Pachysandra terminalis
CGCCCCCCCCCCCCCCCCGCCCCCCCCCCCCCCCCCCCCCCCCCGCCCCGCCCCCCCCCAGGCTTTAGAGGACAATATTGTGAGCCTAGTTTGACTGCAGTATCTAGGTTCCTTGATCCAGTGGTTTTTTTTCATCCTTTGTATAAGTACTTTTTGTAGTTTTTTGGGATCACATTTCATGATCTGTTGTATGATGTTTACTGTTAGCATTGTCTTCATTTGATGATTAATGAAATGTTTGTTAATTATCAAAATAAAAAAAAAACAGACAATTCATTGTATTGATCTTCATTCTTGAGTTGATTGTAAAAAATCCAAATATTTTTACCTCTTTCTTACAGAAAAATTTCAGAGTTTTCAACTTCATTAACATTAAACCCTAACCTAAAGCTCTTGGAGATAACACGCTATTGAGAATGAAAAAAGAAAAGGAATAAAATCTATTTACATAGGTCGATGTAGCTAGTCTTTAACAGAATACAAAATATTATTCGCCCTCAGTTCCACGTCTGACATCATATTGGAGTCTTTTTGTTTCAATTTAATGGAATGAAAATGAGAATATTCATTTAAACAAGGAACTATTTTATGCACATTCATCAAGCAAAGTAACCAAGCAGAGGTCTTCTTTGGAAAATTAGAAAAGCATATCTCATTTGTTGGGTTACCTTCAACTAAAGCATTAGAGAAATTGCTAACAACGTGCACAGAAAACATTTTTTTAAAAAGATATTTTCATACAACAACAAATTCCCAAGATAATACTTATCCATACAAGACAGATTCCCAAGATCTTGCTCAAATGTCATTAAAGAGAAATATTCCTGATTCCTCAGAGCAACTAAACATTTCCAGCGCTGGGTATTATAATCCTAGCTATATTACAACAGATAAATAAAGTGCACCGAGAGATATAAAAAATTGATTCAATTATAGGAACCAAATAAAGATGTGATAGCAATGTAAAAATTTAAACTACTCACAACTGAAAACCCATTGCATGTCAGGTCATCCAAAGTTTGCCGCAGGTTCTGTAAAATGAACATTCAGTCAGAACATGAGAGATGGTTGTCAAAAAAAGAGAAAAACTGAAGGAAATAAACTGTCTCTATAGTCTACTAGGTTGCAACTTGTTTATTTTTGTTAGTTTGGGCTTTAGCTGATTGCCAGCTTTAGCAGCACCTAGTTGGCTCTTTCTACAGTTTCTTTACACATATATATACACCCTTTTGTTGTTCATCACAAAAAAAGTACATTGTAAAATGGTGATCAATTCTGCTCAGAGAAGATTGGTAGATTCTGGAAAGTTAACATTTGACACCTGGAATCAAATGATGGGTCCTAAACTAGATGCCTTTATAAGATATAAGAAATTCCCCACGGCGTTGATAGCTAGTGAATGCATCCTTACAAGATCTAGAAATAAACAAAAGGGAGTAGTTTCCAAATTAAAAACCAAAAAAATAAATAAAGCGATCATTGCAAGAACATCTTATGGTAGATGAATTTGGGAAAAAGATGGACAACCTAGATTACTGCTTTTTGTTTCATTAATTTCATTTTCCATTTTCACTGATGGTGACTGCAGCAGGAATGAAGATTTTGAAATGAATACCATGCTAAACACGGAACAAACAACTTAGCGCAAGTTTAAAGTTATAAAAGCACATGAGCACAGCAGATCTAATGCACTTGATGTGACCAAGAATATGGCTCTTGATATGCTGAAATTACATGACTGGAGTTGTGCTGCTTAGCCAACTATCTGGGACATAAGGCATGGTGAATAATAATTATGAGCAATGCTTCTTTGGAAGGATTCTTTAATAGCAACAGAGGCTGTCAACAAATGGATTTATACTTCGGGGGTGGGGAGGGAGGGAGGATTGACCTGAACTTTGGACAATGCATATAATCACATGACCTGGAAATTGAGTCACCTTCTTGACAAGATGGCTTTTGTAATAAAATGGGAAGCTCAGTGAAATTTTGTTTTTCCAGAAAATCACCCTCAATTATAGTAAGTGGCTCATTTACATTTTCAGAGTCAGAGGGCTCGTAGTTAAGAAACCCACTTTCATCCTTTCTACTGACTATTGTGGCAGCAACTTATAGGAGGATGGGAATCTCATTCAGGTATGTGGGGCGAGTGGCACAACACATTAATTATCTGTGTTTCACAATGCCTATGATGCTTTGGTCCTTTGTGCTTCCGATCACTTTTAGCTTTAATACCCTTTAGTGAGCAACAAGCCAGTAATGAACCTGGAAAAAGGCATATATTTGTGGTAGGTAAGGTTAGAAGCTTGACAAAATGGACCATAAATTTAGGATGTAGAGTTGACAATATCTTCTTCCTACCTAGGTCTCCCTTCTGGGGCCACTTGGCTTTTGGGAAATATTGGCTGAAAAATGACAGAGGAAGCTTGCAATTTAGAAAAATATTTGGGATGTAAATTACAATTATACAGCTATTTATTAAGTCTACCCATTTATTTTTCATCCTTCTTGAGTATTGACTCGTCTACTGCAAGGTGATGGAGAATTGGCATGAGACTTTTTCAATGGCATAGCTGAAGAACAAAAAACATCAAATAGTTGGTTGGATATGGATCTTGGAATTCAGCCAATGGTTGCTAATTAGCCATGAAAAAAGGCTTGTTGAGCAAATAGCTTTAGAGATCTGGACATCTGAGAATTAAGTAGATAGCTCAGGAAATATGGCAGTAGCTCCCAAATACAGCCTTAGGAACATTGGCTAGGGTAGAAACGAGGATAACCAGAATATAGGGAGTCTTGTAATGGCATTATGAATCCAATTAATTATTTAGAGAAATTCATTTTTCAAGAGCTGTAGAGATAACAGTCCAGGTCCACTTCCAGCGTGATAATTATCGCAATGATACTCCTCTCATCACTTTTCCCCTGATACTTCTCAGATAGCTAAAAAGGGGCAAGAAACAATCTGATCTGGTCAGATCGTCAATATTTTGGATCCCAGTTCAAGAAGAGCTTGATTTCCGAGGATCATTTCTAACCAGAGTTTAATGTATCGGTATCATTAGCTGTACCATTCAGCTTCAATACCACTGATCCGGATTGGCATCAGACTGGATAGAATTGAGATGTTGGGTGGAATCAAGGATCTTTCAAGTATCTACCAATACACACCATTATATGTCTTCGACTGATTCAATCCGATACCAATATAGAATAGCTAATGTATCACATCGATACAATACTTTAAACCATGTTTCTAACTTTTGCTAGATTTTATTCTCTTTGTATGGTGATGAAAGGAGGTAGTAGAATCGAAGTTTCTTAGAGAGAGAGAGAGAGAGAGAGTACAAGGGACAGAAGAAAGAGAAAAACCATTAACAGAAACCTGCTATAACAAAAGCGCAGTGGATCAGGTGTGAGTGGCCTTGCAGTGCGGGCGGCACTCTATTGGCCACCCACATGTGAATGAAAGAAAAAAAAAATCTAAAATATTTTTTTTCTTGTTCACATGAATTTAGGTGGTGTTGGCCAATAGAGTACCGCTTGCACTCACCCGCACCACAAAGCCACCCGCACATGATCTGCTCTCTAACAACAACCACACGAAATATGGCTCTCTTCACAACACAAGCATCGAATTAAAAGGAATGCCTTGATATATAGTATTTCTCATGGCTCCCCCAGCCAAACTGTCCATTGCTATGCTAGCAAATCTATGCACCTTAGGGACGGAAATATCAAAGAAGCTGCAAAAAATATTACCAACCGAATGAAACGAGCAAAGCTCCAAAATTTATCTTTGGTCCTCTTAATCTGAGACAACCGTTGAAAATCTCCATACTGCATAGGTTGGAGATGTGCAAGCCTCCCTCAACTTGACAAGAGATATAGCTTCCACATGAGCGATATTTTCATCCCCAATAGAGCCAAGAAAGGCATGAATGATATCCCTTGTACATACTCTAAAAATGCCAACTATGCTTAATGGCCCCAAGATAAGATGAAAATGTCAAGATCGATGTGTAAGAAGACTAGGAAAGATAAGATTACGAATGAAAAATTCCGAGTGTCTAGTTACCCAGATAATGTAGGTTGAGATGGTTTAGGCATTTAAAGCTAAAAGACCAAGGGAGAGTACAATTCAAAGGATCTAAAAGGGCATGAGAAAGACCAAAAAGTACATAAGTGGAATCTGTCACAAGGGATTTAAAAACACATAATTTGACTGAAGATAAGGCTTTTGACAATTTGGGATGGTGGAACAGTACTTTGTATTATAGACCCCAAATAGTCGAGATAATGCATTTTGTTGTTTGTCCAAAAATGAGATTGCCACCAACCTCCAATCCCTAGCGATCTCCAATACGGAAGGCCTCAGAACTCCTTTGATATACAAGCCCGATGGTTAATCACAAGGAGTCAAAGACGGCCATCTATGATCCTATTGGTAAGAGGGCATCTATAATCAAGCATCAACCTTTTTTCTCTCCCTAGATTGATTATGGAATATCATGAATCAAACACCCAATCATTACTACGACGCTGAATTGTGGCTAATGTCTAATCACATACCTCATGATAAATCTGACAACTGCAGAAACTATCACCAAACAGCTTGAGTGACATCACAATGCAAGAAACAGGTAAGACATCGAGTCATCTTTAATGTACATCACAGAGACTTGAGGGGATAAGACTTTGTACTCCCCTCTCTTTGAATAAAGGTTCTAGCCAAACAAAGCTTCAACCCAGAGGGAACAGGCTCCAGACTGTATTTGAAGAAAAGGAGGTGGATTGGGAGTTCAAACTCCTAATAAATCTTGTAAGAACAAGTTGGGGGGGGGGGAAAGAACTAGGTTTCAAATTATGGTCATGGTCCAAAGAATCAACAAAAAAGTCTTTAATATATTCGAAAGATATGCTAATTCTACGAGATCCACTAATCTTAAATGGCTATTAAAGTATAGCGGTCATAGAATAAAAAATAACTATCATAGGATAACTAATGGAAGGAGGAAACTTTGATTACCAGCTAGGTAGATAATGGGGAGACAATTGAAGATTCCAAAAAGATTGAAGAAACAATAGTGAAATACTTTTGGAGGAATGTATAAACCTGGTCTAGAATGGATTCTCATATTAGGAATATGTTTTTGGGATCTTTATCTTTGGCGCAAAGAGGCTAGAAAAAATTTGAGGATATTAATTGAGCAATTTAAGATCTGGATAGGGGAAAAGCTCTCAAGGAGGAAATTTTGAAGGCTTTAATGAATTCTGGGGAAAGGAATTGTCAATTTGAGCACTAATTCCAAACTTATTACCTTCATACCCAAGAAGGATGGGGAAAGACAAATGAAGGATTTTTTCTATCAGTTTGAGATAGTATCCGTATAGGCGTATAGCATCCTTACTAAAACTTTTTCTTCCCGTCTGATTGGGTCTATAATTAACAACTACTAATCAAAGTGCATCTGTAAAAGGAAGAAATATCATTGATGGAGCGTTTATAGCAATGATAGGGTTCATTGGAATTTTCTTGACCATGTTATGGAGTTCAAGGGTTTCAAAGCAAGGTGGAAAAATATATAAATGGTTGTGGTAGAAATGTTCATTTGTCAGTGTTAAAACACTGAATCAATGGAGCCCCTTAAGGATTCTTTGAGACATCAAGAGTCCTTAAGCAAGGTGATCCATTGTCCCCCATTTATTTTTACTTTGGTAACGAATGTCCTTAGCAGTTTTTGGGTAAAGCAGAAGACACAGGCAAGCGGAAGGGTTTAACGATTGGAAGAATAGGGTGAGGATCACTTACTTGCAAAATGCTGATGATACAATCTTTTCCTTAAGGATTCACCTTTGCACGCGCAAAATGCAAGATTCATATTAACTTTCTTCTGGTAGGTTTCTGATCATAATATTAACCAGCATTTACGGACTAAATTTGAGTGCAAATAAAATCCAATTGCATGCAGAAATCCATAGCTTCCAAGTGGACTCTTGGGTCAATCAAGTACCTAGGGATAACTTCGGAAGAATATCCTAGTTGAATAGAATTTTGGAAGCCGGTCATTGAGAAGTGTTAAATTGGCTAGGTGGAAAGGTCATATATATCTCTGATTCTCTAGGAAACCCTTATCAGGTGATCCCTAGAAAACTCCTTACTTATCCCATGCCAGTATCCAAAATGCCTGGGAAAATTGTTAGGGTGACAAAGAAGATCCATAGAGACTTTTTCTGCAAGGAGAGATAATAGAAAAGATTACTTGGTGAGATGGATCAGGTTTGTAAGACAAAAAAAAAATCTGGCAGACTCAATATGGGTAACTTCGTGAATAGGAATTCTATACTCTTACACAAATGGCTTTGGCGATTCTCGGAGAATAAAGAAGGTCTATGTACACAATAATCGACAGAACCTTTGGCACAGCTCAAAATGATTGGGAACTCAATAAGCAGGCAAAGCCCCTCTGCAAGTCCCTAGAAACATATTATTGAGCTACACCCTCTATTCTATCCCCCTTAGGGTAAGAATGTGGAGTGGATCACTTGTCCATTTAGGAAAGACAACTGGTGGGGCAACAATTCTTTTTGTCCAAAATACCTGAGCTTTTAGCACTGCCTCCAAAAACAAATGCCTTACTTGCTGATACTATTATTTGGTCAGATTCAGATCTTACTTGGAATTTTCTCCTTCTTTCTGATCCCTGTGCTGTGGTGATCAACCAAATTGCTTCTCTAATGAATAATCATAGGGACCTCGTTTAGACTCTTCTTGCACTGATCACAAAATCTGGTTACTTGACCCTAGATGTGTTTTTTTTTCTTTCAAGTCCTATTTCAAATTCCTAAATAATTGAGAAATTACGGGTATCAACAGGTCAGGTTCAGGATGGGTCCAAATAGTCCGATTCTTAATGGTTTTTAACATTTTATAGAACCAAACTGAATATCAGTTCTATAAACCTGAAATGGAAGCTTGTTAAACGAGGTTGACCCCAACGGTTTGTCGGGTATTGGGTACCCATTGACACCTCTAGAGTTCCATCTTCTGTTTTCTGGCGGGTATAGATTTCTCCTAAAGTTAAGAGCTTTTGTACGCTTGGTGGTCTTTGAAAACGTAAATATCTGTGATATTTTTCAGAGAAGAAGAAGCCACGTGGCTTGTCTCCTAATGTTTGCGTCATGTGCAAGAAGGATGGTAGTCAATTAACCACCTATTTCTACACAAGGTTGTAAATGCCATTGTTGCAAGACCTGTCCCCGAACCTCCCCAGGGACATATCGACGACATGTTGCCAACATGGTGGAAAGAGAATAAAATGAAGAAAAAAAAAAGAGATTAAAAAAGAGTTTTTTAAGTGAAACTTTGAAGAGATCTAACTTAGAACTGAAAAATTCCAACCCAAAATATGACAAAATAATGCATATATAATGATTAATATTTATTTGGGAAAGTACATACCAACATATGAAAAAATGGAAGTCATCGATAATGATACCCTAAATAAGACATAAACATATCTAAATACATTAAACATAATATTTAGGCTATTATTACATGGAATGGTACCGTCAAACTATGGATTAGGCCCAATATTGTCACTACATAGAGATGACGAAGTAGGATCACTATAAGTATGATGGGGTTAATAACGATGACATTAAGCCGGGGCACCACTCTTAATGGATGTAATGTACTGATGTCTCATCATTGTATTTGCTCAATTCATCTAATTATATTATGTCACTTGGGCAATTTTATTGTGTTTAATGTATTTAAAAATGCTTATGTTTAGTGAATGACCAAATATATGCCAATCACTAAATGTGCATTTTCCTTGGTCATGTTTTGGTATATAAAAGTATTTTAGCTCCCATACAAAGTTTCACTAAAAAAATTTATTTTCACCATTTTTTTCCACCATGTCCCTTTATGTCGCTGACATGTCGCGACATGTTGGGGACATTTGGGCGACATGGCAGAAAAAATCGTTAAAGCGCTTTCTACCTATATGTCGTGTCCCCCATACCAAAAATGGGGACATGTCGCGATATTTAAAACACTGTATCTACATTGTGATAGATCGAATCAGATTTGCTTCCAATCTCTTCAATTAATAAATTGCAGGTGGGTCGTTCCTAGTGGAGTCAAGGACTTAGTTTGCCAATGGAAAATGAGGGATCTTGGGCTAAAAGGGAAATTAATGAATAAGGTTGTGTTTCGTGCGTACTAAGAGAATTTTAGGGCGAAAGAAACAGGAAGAATTAATAAGTCCTCGTGTTTCAGCGAGATTGTGGAAAAGGTATAAAGTTTTTAACTTCGTAGTAGTTATTGGTTTTGATAAGTTTAGAGATTAAGTTAGGGCAAAGTGGCTCTATCATAGGTTCGAAAGCAAAGGGTGGCGCTCTTCACTTGGCTGCCACGCAAGGAAAGTTGCATAAACTTAATTTTGATGGCTGTTCATTGGATACTCACCGGCTACACAGAACTCGTCTAACAAGTTCCCAAGTCTACGTGGACTTCCTCATTAAGTCTAAGTGGTCGAGTGAATTGATGAACGAGCTATAGACAGAACTTGATTGAGCCTTCCTTTCGAATGATAAAGACAAAAAAGGTGATTCATTTCTTAGGTAAAACCAACGCAAGTTTCATATTTACTTTCTCTCGTCCCTGAGAGTGTAATATCAGGTATCAGGGTGTTTTTAGAAATCACGGGTGCAATATCCTCCAATTGTATTTGGTCCTATTGGGGAAAGGAAAGCAATTAGAACCAAGATTGAATCAGATCTTGCTGGGATTAAGGAAGCTAAGAGACTACGTTTTGACAGATTGTTAGTGGAAGATTACTCTTGGGCAGTTATTGAATGAACTAAAGGAACGTCAAATTGGATCTTGGAGGTCTGCTGTATCCATCAAACTGCTACACAAAGTTTAAACATCACCATTGCTGTGGTTCACAGGTACGCAAATAGCCTAGTTGACAAATTGGCAAAGAGGGGTGCTAGAGGGAAGGTGTACACTTTGTGGTTGATTTATTACTGAATTCTCAATACCGTAATTCTACAAATCTGTGTAGCTGTAGGCTTTATAGTTTCTTTGTCTAATTGTTTTTTTCGTTTTGAGTGCCACATTGCTAGGCACATTTCTGTTTTTTGTAAGTGAGTTCTTGGTTAGGCACATTTCATGCCCTTTATGTTGGAATTTCGTTTATATAATTTTTCCATCATCATTCATCAAAGAGAAGAAGGAAAAAAAGAAGTTAACTATTAAAGAATCACCCAAATATGAAACATGTACCATAACAGGGCAGCCAGCTCTTGGAACGCACTCTGAACGCAAGCCACCAAAAGGATTAAGACCAGCATGTTCAACAAGAATGCATGCATCTATGCCGATCGCTTCATAAAAATCACCAACCTGAGAATCAAAACTGTCTGTAACCATTGATGATCAACTGTAGATGAATAGATTATGGAAAGGCAATAATACGAATAATGATATATGTGTGTGTATGTGTGTGTGTGAAATAGAATACAAAGGCCTCGTTAGGCATAGCTTCCTGAGGTTAGGAAGCCCTTCCTAGACTCTCTCCTAAAGGCTAAAGCTTGGTGTGTTTGGTGACACTTCCGAAAGCAGCTTTGGATGGAAGCGCTTCTTCGGGAAGCCCATTTTGGTAAAGCTGGAGTGGGGGTGCTTTCAAAAACTGTGTTTGCGTGAAGCAGTTACTAGTTAGCAGTGTTTTAAATTTAAGTGAAACTTCTAAAATGACAAAATTATCCTTTCATTACAATTATACATTCTTTAAAAGGACAAAGATTTCCATCTCATAGTTAGCAAATTCGCGTATAATACGCGCTTTATACACGTACGTACGTATTTTTTTTAAAATACACCCGTTTGGCATTTTCAATTCAATAATACGCGTATTTTTCTTATTTACCGTATAGTACACGTATAAAACAAAATCCGTATTAAAAGGTAAGAAAAAAACGTGTAGATATAAAGCTAAAATAAAGGTTAAAATAAAATATAAAACATTCTTTTCT
>JAUPMG010198788.1:0-10046 GCA_031762675.1 Pachysandra terminalis
ACACCACCACCAGACGATATCTTGGAGTCAACACTCATCCCATGAGAACAAGAGGGAAAACCCAAGCCGGGCTGACCCATTCGGTCATAAGATCACCTCTTGCTCCCATTGAGCTTAGCAATATCCAAGATGCTCTTAAGTATCCTGGTTGGCTCTCAGCTATGCAGTAGGAGATTGATGCTCTCCATGACAACTCCACGTGGGAACTAGTACGCACATCAGAAATGAATGTGGTAGTGTGTTGTTGGGTCTTCAAAACTAAGCTAAAGTCTGATGGAAATCTTGAACGATTGAAAGCAAAACTTGTTGCTAAAGGTTTTGATCAAGTGGTTAGTATTGACTTTGGTGAGACCTTCAACCCCGTTCTAAAACCACAGACTATTAGGCTAGTTCTTACCATTGCTCTCACACAACAATGGCACATCAAACAATTGGATGTCAAAAATGTCTTCCTTCACGGGTTCTTGAAGGAGCTAGTATTTATGAAGCAACCTCCTGGTCTGACTGACCCAACCCACCCAAACCATGTCTGGAAATTAAAACGTGCCCTGTATGGTCTCAAGCAAGCTCCTTGGGCTTGGTTCGACCAGTTTTGCCAATACCTTCTTACCCAGGGTCTTTATTGTTGTCTTCATGATGCATCATTATTCATCTGACACAACTCACATGGAACTATACTTCTACTATTATATGTAAATGTTATTATTCTTACAAGTAACACCACATCCCTTCTTAATCAATTTATTACCACCCTTGGGAATGAATTTTCTATGAAAGGTCTTGGCACCATTCACTATTTTTTGGGGATAGAAGTGTGCCCATCTTCCACTGGTCTACATCTTTCCCAAGCTAAGTATGTCTAAGACATTATCAAACGCGCACAGATGAATGATTGCAAATCCATCTCAACCCCTCTTGCTACAAAATTTGTGAGTCATCAATAATCGTCTCCCTATACAGATATAAAGATATATCGTAGTCTAGTTGGGGCACTACAATACCTCACGATCACTAGACCGGACCTCACTTATGCCGTGAATTTGGTAAGTCAGTATATGCACTCACCCACTGCTCTTCACATGCAACTGGTAAAGCGCATTATCCGCTACATCAAAAGTACAATCGACCATGGCATAAATATTTATCGTCACAATAACTTTGATCTCTATGCTTACTGTAATGCAGATTGGGTAGGGTGCCATATTACTCGAAGATCGACCTCTGGGTTCTATGTATTTCGTGGGTCTACACTTATTTCCTGGTCAGCTAAAAAGCAACCCACAGTAGCAAAGTCCAGTGCAGAAGCTGAATATCGATCTATGGCAGTTACTGCTGCAGAAATTACATGGCTCTCATTTCTTATTCATGATATTGGGGTCTCATTGCTACAAGCTCCTACACTTTTTTGCGATAATCTAAGTGCTCTTCACATGTCCGTTAATCCCATCTTACAGGCTCGGACCAAGCATATTGAGTTAGATTATCATTTTATTCGAGAATCATATTGAGTTAGATTATCATTTTATTCGAGAAAAGTGGCACTTGGATTATTAACTACAAAATCCGTACCTTCAAAGGATCAACTAGCAGACATCTTTACTAAGCCGCTCTCGAAGAATGCTTTTACTCACATTTGTATCAAGCTTGACGTTCATTCCCGAAGCCTAAGCTTGAAGGGGAGTAATGAACCACATGAACCTGAACCATTATTAGCAAAGGAACCAGTGCTACATCAACCGCAAAACCTCAAGGAAAAAGAGTCGTTGCCACCTCAAGCTCCACGTCACTCTCTCTCTCTCTCTCTCTCCTAGATCCAAGGAGAGAGAGACGTTGGAAAAATCAAACCAAAAAGATGCTAGATGAAATGGATTGTTGCCTTACTGGTAAAATCCTATCTAAGAGAACCTATAATCAAGGAAAGATTGGTCTCCTCATCTGGGGAAGAAGTCGTTGGAGGCTCTTCCTCACTCTCTCAAAATCTAGCCGTTGGATATCATTCTTGGAAGGAGACGTTGGAGACTAGAATCATTCATCCTAATCAAATCCTACTTATAAGGAAAGGAGACGTTGGAGAATTTTTTCCCTAACCTTATTGTATTCTTTCCTTATATTCCTTCCTTATCCCTTTACATGGAAATATCAATAAAACCAAAACGTGGTGTGTCTTGTAACTTTACGGTTGAAGTAAGAGAAAGATTATTGCATTATTCCATCACATTATTTCAAATTCTATAACAAGTACCAGCAAGAAGTGCGCTTCTCATAAAACTCCATGTCTTAGGAAAAATTTTCACTTTTCCAGTGACGGCGATCGGTATAGGAAAACGACCATCAGGTATCTGAGAGAGCCAATTGGTTGAACCACTCTATGGCATCATTCGAGTAAGCACCACATGGGGAAAAGGATTCATCAAAAGCAAACAAGCTTATGGGGTCTAGAAATGTTGCTGGAAAATCTTCTTCGATGTAGGAATTTCCTGCCAAATATGGTTCTGTCCAGAAATTCCCTCTTGGTTCTGCAATTGTTTCTGAGGCGGCAGTATTATCTTCTACATTGTTTGTGTTTCTTTCAGCAGCAGGCTCTAAATTCAGTGAAGAGAATTCACTGAATGAAGATGGTTTTAAGGACATTACTGGAGAACTTACAAGAATTTGGTATGTTTTGGGTTCTCGTACATCGTTCTTCTTTTCTTCTTCACTTTGGGGAATTTCATGGGACTCCAGTTTTGCTTCTGATGCTTTTGAAATTTGTTTCGAACCTTTCTTTAAGTTGGTATGCCAATAGTTCTTTATTTCATTGTCTGTTCTTCCAGGTAGCTTTGCCGCAATCGCAGACCATCTGTAACAAAACGAATAGCCTCCATTGAGATTCTATTGCCAGTTCCGTGTAGAAAAAGATAGAGGTTAAGGCATCTCACATAAAATCAATAGTAATAAAAGAGGTTAGATCTAAGCAAGGTTCTGAAAGAAAGGAGATCTAGGAACAAACTACCAAAGAAGAAGAAGAGCCTGCTTGGCGTAAGTGAACAAGCGAGTGAGTGACAGAGCGCAGAGAGAGGAGGGGATCCGAGTGTGTGTGCTTGTAGCGAATTCTTTAATCTGTAATCTGTAACCCAGCACCACGTAGGACTACCGACGTAGGTAGCTAGTAGTAGTTAAAGGTGGGGGCACATAACAAATTATCGGCGTCGAGAGATATTTGAGATTCCGTAAGTAACTCAGTGAGTGCTTTCTAAGGCTTGGAAGAAGAAAATGAAATACGAACAACCGCGCTGGTCGTAATAGATCTACTTTCATGCTGGAGCAAGAACTAGCATGAAAGTGAAATTTCAGGGAAGGACGACGTACCATGATACTTTCTGTTTAAGACAAGCGCAGCAGGGGGCCGAATTGACCCCCGGGGACGCGCCCAACTAGGCAAACAAGTTTGGGTAGGGGGTCCGGCGGAACGATGAGAACAGCAGACACCGGCGGTTACTCACCGAAACTGCGAAGGGACGGTGCGTACACAAAATGGCGGCTTACCGCAAGTCCGAGGTCACAAAGAGTACAGCGAGTAGGTGAAGGACCTACTCTATCTATGCATTTAATAATTTGCCCAAGCGCCTAGAACAAGACATTCTCGTTAATTAAAATTATCGGCACCTTGAACTGTACTATCGGAACTGTGCTCTGAAGATTGATTTAAAGTATACCAGTCAGATGTATCAGAAAAGGTCGTGATCTTCCCGAACTCAATACAAGCTTATGTTTAAGAGCTTTGTAGCATCTGTATTCAAACAAGTAATAAAAGGAACTCAATATAAGCTTATGGATAGGAGATTTATAAGAGTAAGAGAGCTTCTCAGTATCACATACTATCCTTGTCTAAACTAAGAGCTTTTTAAAACACCTCCATTGTAATATTTATGTAGTATGGGCGGATGCTTACTTAGAAGCACTGGATCAAAATCAGATGCATGGTGTGCACCGTGGCTCCAAACGGACATTACTTTGGGTTCCGTTGTTGGAATTAGGAAAATTAGACGCCGTTGGAAAGCTAACAACGAAAGCTACAAGACATACCATGCCCCTTGATGCGATGTTTTCGACTGTTTGAGATCGTTTAGATCCTCAAAACTACCTCTGAAATTTCTTTACTCGTTTTAGTAAATTTTGTTTTCTTATTTCTGTTAGTGTTATTTTTAGCAGTATAGAGTTTCGTTTAAGTTGGGATTTTCATCATATAAATAAGGAAGGCATTGTAGAGAGAAAGGATATAGATGTTTTTATGAAAGATTGAGAAGCTTTTCTCTTATTCTTATTGTTCTAAGATTTGCTCTTAAACCCTAGCAGCTCTAGAAGGTTGTGCGCTCTATAGCTGGATTGATCAGTTCTTTTCTTCTTCATTCTACATCAATTTATCAGCTGAATTTTGACAAATTTTGAAACAAATTTATGCAATACTATAGGAAATTTTGTATGGAACCCTAGGTTTGGTCCCCATACATTTTCTCAAAGTTCATATTGAAGTAGTTGAAATGAACTAGTATATGTTTACCTGTTCCCAAGTGATTCATGCAATTTGTTGATGATTTCCTCTTCTTCTCTGGTGTAGTTTCCTCGTTTGACATTAGGCCTTAGATAATTCACCCATCGGAGTCTGCAACTCTTTCCACATCTTGATAGACCTGAAGTAGGAAAACAAATAAATGAGAATCCATATCCCATGCACATGGGAAGTATTAGTATTCTAGAAATCTCCTTAACTATATTACACTAATCACTAGTATTCTATAAATGAGAATCCATGCACATGAACTATACTAGTAATAATAGTTTTAAAAAAAAAAAAAACTCAAGGCTAATTAAAGGATCCCAAGAAAGAAATCTATAAACCCATCATCTGTGTTAATTAGAATTTAGTGTTTTTCACTTGATTTCTTACCGGCGTACTTTGGGAGCTCACGCCAGTTCCAAATGCCATATCTCCTAATGTAAGCTATGAGTTTCTGATCTTCTTCTGAAGTCCATGCACCTTTCTTCAATCCAGTTTTATCACAACATGGTGTTCTTCCCATCTTTGATTGAGTACACCAATCTCTCAAGCTCAAACACTTCACCAAAGCTACTGCTATTTATTCAATGATCTTCACCAAGCACAATCAAAACGTGTTTGAATAATTGATCAATACTTTAATAATGTCCATATCCAGTCTAAAAGAGAAAGCCAGAAGAAGGTCCCTCCTGGAAGATGCCATCAATAATTTCTTTTAACTGTCAATCAATACTAGAGGCAACCTAGATGATTCCTTAACTGTCTTATTGGTCAAAACTGTACTTATCGGATGGTCTAGATTGATGGAGAGAGAGAGAGAGAGAGAGAGAGGACTCCTGCTGACTAAATACCCTCTTTCTATCATGGTTCATGGATGAAGCTTGGAAATTAAGGCAACATAAGTTGTGACTGGGACTTCAGGTGATACTAATTTATTATTTAAAAGTCAGCATTCCTATGTTTTGAAGAAGAAAAAACAGCTTGGGGAAATTCTAAAATAAACAAGTTGGCAGTGTAAAAGTTGGAAAAAGAAGAAGAAATTAAACCCAAGGATGCTAAAGATTTTCCCTCAGACTAGGTGTGGGACTAAGCCACACGTTCAACTGCAAATAATGTTGGAAAAGTCAGCATCCCTGACTCTCTCTTTCAACTGCAAATAATGTTGTGAGATAAAAAAGAAAATAGTACGTCTTTTTGTTTTTCTTTGGTCTTAACCACGTGGTGTCCCCACACCACATTGGGTGTGGGACTAATCCACGTTTGCGGTAGGAACAATTACGGTAAACCCCTGACCCACGAGTGCTTATAGTGAGATTCCAAGTATGTCAATCAGATTGCTAACATATATCTGATCATATTTACGTATGAATTCTCTTAAGTGGATCCTTCAATGATTGGTCTTGTTCATCAAGCTGGGCCATGCTTAATGAACAAGACCAATCATGACTATCTGGGTTATCTGGGTATATGGAAATTGAAAGCCATAGTCAAATGAAATGAACCACGGCTAGTTCTTCGCGATCCAAGCTTGCTTTTTGAATACTTTATGATGATTTCACACGTTTCAACTGACTCAATCTGGTCATAGAAGTTTATATATAACGATATATATTTGGTTAAGTCAACACATTTCATCAATCAAATGGGATATATTACAAATAAATAAATTATTCTTTAAGAGAGAGAGAGAGAGAGTTTTATTTGTCAACCAAAAGTCATTAAGTAAAGCCAAAGCCAACCACATGGAATCATGTTGTTTATATTATAGAGGAGGTGACCTAGGTTTCTTGACATTGACTTCGTTATTCCCATTTGTCTTTATCTAATGCTAGGGAGTTTTATATGAAGATAGGTTGGATAGGATCATAGTATCTGAACTCGGGGATCGGATTGGGATCATTTTTGTTAATTTTGAGCTGATCAGCGGTCTGGATTAGGATCGACCGAGTCAAACAACGAGTCAAAAGAAAAAATAATAATAATAAATCTCTTGTTTTTTCTAATTTGTTTTGATTCGGTTGAGTTAGGTTGGACGATCTCAAATTGGATCGAACGATCCAACAAATTTGACCGAGATTGGCTGAGTTTGACCGACATATATATCATTTCTCAAATCAAGCCAGTCTCAAATTGTATCAAACGTTCCAACTCAAGATCGACCGATCATTTACACCATGGATAAGACTCTTCTCAACCCATCCAAGTTACTCAATAACTTGATTTTGAAACACCAACTGGTCAGTTATCGTTATGAAAATTTAAATATATCAAGTAAAAGTTCTAAAAATAAGGGTAATCTTGTCCCTAATTATTTGAGCTCATAGCTTATTAAAGCACTTTGAATGCATTTGGTAACGATGGAAGGGATAAGTTCTTACCCATAAGCAGTAGTGGAAGATAGTCCATAAGAAGTTGTTGAGAGCAGCTTCTTATCACTTATGCAGGAAGTTGTTTCTAAACATTAATGATATTTGGAAAATGACACTTCTAATCTTGAACACAATACTAAGCTTTCCAAAATGATATTTCTATATCTAAATTTTAAGATACTTTCTATAAAATTGTCTTGATAAGGTATTTAAGTTATCTGTATTACCAAATACATTTTTTTTCAAACCAAGCAACTTATTGATGTTTTGGACAAGTGCTCCTAATGAATGCTTATCCAAAAGCACAAGTCGGACCAAACGCAATCCTAAACTTTACCATACACAAAGGTTGTAGTAGATCGGGCTACCAGCTCAGCCCATTAGCCCAACTTAAACTGGTATGCATGTTGTTAGTCTTGAGTTGGGCCCACCACTTTAATTCCTAGAGAAGATCCCAAAAAAGCACTATTACAATCAAACCTAGCAATAAGATCACGATCCCGTAAATTCAACGCCAATTGGAGAGGGCTCCCCATCCTCTACAGTGGGATGGTTACAACCATATTTACAGCTCCAATTAAAGGACACAATGTGTGCATGACTATCACCTGTTAAGGTATAAGCCAGTTAAAGTAAGAGGGGGTTTCAAGTTCATATATCTCTTATGTTTTTAGAAATGTCAGCAACCTTTTTTAGTGGGATCCACATTGTCCGCATGGCATCCTCTAAATGGCACTATAAGGATGGCTGTAACCATTTTGCTGTAGAAGATGTGTGACACAATTGGAGCCCCTCGTGGCGAGCACAAAACTAGATGTCCTTTTGAGCGTAAAGGTTAGGTCCGGACTAGGCTGGGCTTCTGCCCCATGAAGAATTTAAAGATTGGATTGAATCTTTACTTTTTTAGCCCAAATATTCATTAGAATTTGGCCCGGTCTGGACCTACCTGACCCAAGCCCATTACGAATCATTTCAATAAGTAACAAAAAAGAGGCCCATATGACTGATGGTAGCTACTTAGAGAGAAGTTAATATAGAAGTGGTTACCTTAATACTTCATAAATGAAAATTCATATAAGCTTGAGAAAGAAGGAGACAGGAAGAGATCAAAGTATCAAACCAGAGTACCTAACATAGAAATTATTGGAAGGGTTGTAGCCCCACCCCCCAACGGGTCAATTAGGCTCTCTTTGAAGAGTTCCTAGTGTGGGTTACCAATGGTGTGAAAAATGAGAATTCTTGTGGGAGGAATGCTATCCAACCCCCTTTTTTTCCATGGGAAATGTAGAAGGAATACTAAAGTAAAAGCTTAAAAGTATGTAATTATATTCTATAAAAATTAATAGTGAAATAAAACCTAAATTCAAGAGAGAACTTTCAAACTGCCCCCTCTAGTAGAAAGTGTGGAAGAAATAAAGTAGGTGATGGGGAGTTGTGGGGAAGGAGAAGATAGAAAAAATATGAATCTTCTTCTTGATTTCTCTTCCGAACACCAATCTTGAAAAGCTTTATCAGAAGACTCAAGTCAAGCCTACGCTTGCTTCTCAAGTCTTTCAAAGTCAAAGAAGAGAAACACATGTAAAGGTCAAATTTACTGGAAAACCCTTCACACCTAATTAATGATTCCTCTTGATCCCTTAATTAATCAGTACCCTAACATTGGAATTGACAAAAGTTACCTACAGATTCATTCAACTTAACCTCAGCCAAAAAGCATAAAGGCCTAGGTATAATCTTCACAGAAGTGATTGTTTTTTTTTTTCTTTTAAATATATAGTGATGGGATCGGAACCGGTTATTTTAGTTAAGGTAGAAGCTTGGTTTCGGATTGATTTGTCTCTTAAGGTTTTAGATTGATCGGTAATCAGTTTTAATGTGGTTTTAATGTGATTTGCTTCTGATTAAAGGACCCATAACTTGAAACTAGTTAAGTGACATTAACCAATCCTAACCACTGACTTGGTTACATCAAAAACAAAATAGGGGAACAAAATCTTTTTCCAAAAAATGAAATTATATACATTCATTCGACATGATGAAATTTGTTACATACCTAATCGTTGTGTTAAAAGCCTGAACTGCTGAAAACTTATTTGGTTAAGTCCTTAACATTTAGGTTCCTAACAATCATCATGCTTTTGAGATTGATGCACACGACGTCATTCTAGTGCATTTTACTTGCATAGACTCAATTGTAGTCTTTTTCTTTTTTGTGGCTCCACTAACTTATTATTATTCATGCGGACTTAGCATCATGCTCATAAAAATATCAAGGCATTTTAGTCCAATTTATAAGTCGCTCATTTTGTGACTTGAATCTGTGACATAGTGACCTGTTCCGATACCAATTGTTACATATTTAACTGTTATTTCAAATGCCTCAAGATTACTTGAAACTAATTTGGTTAAGTCCTTAACAGGCCTTGAAACTAATTTGGTTAAGCCCTTAACATTTAGGACCGTAACAATTATTTACACTTCCGCAGTCGACGTCCACAGTAGCTCTTCCTGTCATTTAAATCCGTAATACCAATTGTTAAGTACTTAACCGTTGTCTAAAAATCCCTAAAACTAATAAAAACAACGTATTTGATTAAGTCCTAACAGTAAACGATCGTAACAAAACCTTCTCCAGTAATAACAATTCATAACTAATACTAAACGGAATCCAATCACAATTTCTCACATCAGCGTCACGGGCACCGTGGGTACTACTGCCCGTCCTTTTTGGACTCCGACAGCGCCTTTACGGTTTCGACTTTCAAGCTTCTATATATAAGAACGGTCGTTTATAAAAAAAAAAAAAATTATATATAAGAACGGTCAGTTTGGGAAGGGGCATTTTAGGCAGAAAATTTGTTAACCGGAACAATATAAATAAATTTGATTGTTACGGAAACCGGCGAAAGAGCGGCATTGCCGGCCTCTGAATCCGAAACGCTACCAAAACAACGACACAGAGATATCTTTTCTTTTATCAATTATCAATCAAAACCTCGCTTTATCAGATTTCTCTCTCTTAGAAATCTTTGATTTGTAGAAAACCCTACAAAAACCCTACAGAGAGAGAGAGGAGCAATGAAGAGTGGAACGAAGAAGAAGCTATGGCTTTGTTTCAGACCGGCTGTCGAAGAGAAACG
>JAUPMG010198799.1:0-10046 GCA_031762675.1 Pachysandra terminalis
CCATTCTTTCATGCATGCAAAACCCTTCCCCATGATCTAATTAATAAAACCCAGAAACTTGGTATGAAATTAATCATTTAATTCAAGGCATCCACACACTTCTAGTAATTCACAATAATATATAAAACATACTAAACTAATTAAACATGCTTAGACAGCAAATTAAGCATGCATCCCTAATTTAGTGATGTCTATAAGCCGGTAGGTCACCCTCAAGGGGAGGACCTTATAGCCGGGGAGCCTGGGGTTAGTATGTGGAGCCCAGTGCCTCCTTCATTAAAAAATGATGACTTCATAAAATTTCACTAGTAATGGGCAGTTTTATATAAGTTATCTGAACTTGATCCTATAGGCTGACTAGTGTTTCAATGTAGATCAACTCCAATCAATCGATCTAATGTCATCAAATTATATAAAACTTAGCTAATTCAAATCACAACAATAAACCATGTTGAAGTTATTGAAATCAAAACAATCATTAACATTAGTTGTTTTGATCCCTATATCTTTCACCATCTCTGTAAAACTATATCACGTGTTTTGGTATTGCAGGCTAATGGTAGTTCTTACTCATCTCTGTATTCCAGTCGTAGCTTGGGTGGCAGTGGTTACTTGGGAGGCAGTGGTTTTGGATCTTACTACTGAGGCATCAGCCGTAGATGGATTTTTTATCTAGCAACTTTTATGTTGTATGAAAATTTGAATTATTTGGAGAAACAAGTGGCCAAGTATGTGGTATGTAAGGAATGTAAATCTATCTGCTTTCTCTCTTACCCACAAATTATGTAATTAAATTGAATTCATCTCAAGGGAAAAAAATAAAAAGAGTGGTACTGCTAAGAAAGAAAGATCAACAGATATGAAGAACACAAATCAAGCACATGCAAGACAGTGATTTACATAGTTCGCCAATGGTACCTATTTCCATGGATTCACACCCAGTTCACTATTCGCATGAGTTCAGGGAAAAAAAAAGTCACAAAAGTATGATAAATACCCTGTAATTAGAGCTAAATAACGTTGATGTTATAACATCGGCCGACAGAGTCGATGGCTGGATCATCAGTACTTTCTGAATGCCGTAGTAGCATCAGTCTCCACATAACAAGTACTCCATTGTGTACTTTAGCAATCAAATGTAACACAAGAATTAATTATCTCCCCATTATAATTAATAAGTAGAACTGTTTAAAGGGTCTTCAAATTAATGAAGACGGACTATTTATTTCACTTATCATTTCACAATGATATTCATGTTTGTAAACAAAAAATCATTTTTAAGAATGTGAAAACATGACAGCAAAAGTCAAGAAGTGTGTTATGAAAGACAAAACATGGGTGCAACTTATATTGACTAAAAGAAGAAAGGGACAGATAAGTAAGGTAATTTGTTTCCCTTTCCAAAGGAGTAAGATGTTGGAGAATTGTGTATGAGAGAGAGAGAGAGATTTAGATTGCTTTCTTATGGGTCCATGATTGAGAAAGGAAACTCCAAATTTCCTCTCATTCAAATATTCCTTGAGTTGTCAACCTAAAAATATAATAGAAATAATATATTAAAAATACCCAACTCTGGTTACAAGAAAAAAAACACACACACAACTCAAATACCCTGGAGCTGTTTATAAAAAAAAAAAATCATTGGGAGATCAACATGATAGAAACCTAATATGTCATAAACAAAAGAAACCCACACAGGCTAAGAATAAATCCTCATTCGTTCTGAATTCTAAAATAGCTATTTTAAAGAACATAGAAAGGACATATGATGCCCATGTGCACCTCTGTCACTACCCTTAAACCTCACTGATCAAACTTCTCTCTCTTTCTCTCTCTCTCTCTCTCGCTCTGTGGTTTCATCAACTCACTCAACAACATAAACAAGACAAATCCCAATCAATCCTTTCTATCTCCTCTCCTCTTACACAGATGTAGCATTTCGTAGAAACCAAAGCAAACAATTCTACTTTCCTTCTCTACTGACACCTCTCTTACACTAAACTAGTACTCTCTCTCTCTTTCTAGCCACCTTATACAACCCAATAAGAAACAAGAAGAACCCCTAAAAAACATCTCAAATCATTAAAGCAATCTTCAACTTCCACCTTTAATGGAGAAAAAAAAACTTTTTTGCTGGGTATAGCTTAAATTCTCTCCATTTACAGATCTTTTGTAGGTACTCTGCAAGATCCATTAAGTCAAAATAGATGCCCCATTTACAATATATAAACTGAAAGATCGCCATATATTCTGCAAGAATTCAAGCAACTGAACCTTCTTTTGTAACGATTACTGGTAGATAGCTAGCTACATAACTACAAACTTCGGTTAGGATTTTTTTTTAATGGGTCGATGTTATTAATAAATACAGAAGAAGAAACAAAAGAAGCATTGATATCGCCTATGACTCATGATGCTGTAATATTCTTTATAAGATAAAAAAAAAGGGTTTTGTGTGAAATACTTAAATGGACTGATTCCATGGAGTTTTTAAGTGCTAATCGTAATCCAACTCACGAATAATCAAAACATATATCCAACAAAATGAGGGAGAAGGAAAGATAATTAGGGCTCGTACCTGTCACTGCACAAACTAACGACGAGCGATTGACGGCGACTAAGTGAAGGTGAGTGATGGATGACAACGGAGTGACGGCGAGTGATTGATGATGACGGAGTGACGGCAAACGATTGACAACAACGGAGAGAAGAGCGACGAAAGAGAGAAGAGGGGCAGGGCAGAAAGGAGAGCAATTCGGGAAAGAAAAGAGGGGAAGAAGAAAGAGTAGCGCGGGAGGGGAATCGCATTGGCGGGTGAAATATAAAGCATATTGTTAGCGGTCATTTAGTGACCGTCGTCTAATACTTGGGTTTTATCGGCGGTCTACTACAGACCACTGTTGAATATTAATGTTTTTTCGGCGTTCTATACTGGACCGCCGCCAAATATTCCATCTAATGCAGCGGTCAACTACAAACCGCTGACAAAGAATCACGTTGTCGGCGATCTAAAAGGACCGCCGACATAGATCAATTTAACGACGGCCATTTTTAGCCCACCGTTAAATACCGCCACTAATTCAAACTTATTTTGTAGTGGATGTTCCTTCTCTTATTTCTTCCTATTTCGCTCCAATCTCCTCTGATCTCGGATCTGTCATTGTTCCATCATACTCTCTTCCAATCTCTTAGCGGTGCATACCACATCCTCGTACTTCATGATCTCACTCACTCTCAACTTTGCTTGAATGCCTCCCTTCAATCCAGTCTTGAACAAGTAGGCCCTCTTCTCCTCAGTGTCCACAGCGTATGGCGCAAATTGTGACAACTCAGTGAACTTGATCTCGTACTCCGCCATTGACAGATCTCTCCGCTTCAGCTTCAAAAACTCCAGTCCCTTGTCCTCTCTCAAGCTCCTCAAGAAATACCTCTCCAGGAACATACCCTTGAATCTCTCCTTCACATACCTTCTTCTCCCATCACCTCTAGTGAGGTCCTCACCACTTCCCAGCTTCTCCTTCAAGCATGAAGGTGGCTAGCCTCACTTTCTCTAAATCTTCACATCCCAAAACTCTGAAAATATGATCGAGAGGACCCAGCCACACCTGTGCTTCCAAGGGGTCAGTCAAACCTTCAAACACAAATGGCCCCAGCTCCCTAAATCTCTCTGAAAGTCCACTCGACTAATCCTCTCGTAGCAACATCACAGCAGGATAATGATCTCGCCACACCAAATCTCCCCCACCCGAGCTCCCTTCCCTAATCATTCTGAATTCAAAATGACGGAGGTAAGTCCGACGGCTCAAACAACGTCACTCACTCAAGCAACATCCAACACTAAGAAAACCAAACAATCACCACTAAGCACACTCAAATCTCAACAACTAAGAAAAGTCAACTAGGGTTCTAGTATGACTCAGCTCCAACACAGGACTCTTGTGTGTCACTCCGGCCCGTCAGTATCTGTTGCCTGTCAGTATCTGTAGCTTGCCAGGCTCTCTCTCTGCCAACCCACAAAATACTAGCTCACGTGATACCCGCCAGGAATCGGACTCACGATATCCCCTACTAACCAACAATATCTCCATCACTACTGAAATCACAACTCTCAGCACGGAAGTAAGTCAAACACTCACATCCATGACAAGAATCTAGGAAGCAATCATCACATCACACTCCAAATTAGCCACAACAAGCACATTTTGAAAATATTTAAGTATAACACTAGGATGCTAGAATTATACAGTCTAGGTCCTATATATACACTTATCACTCATTTTAAACAGTTAGATTTTGTAGAAAATCTCTTGAGATTAAACCATTATACATAATTTATAATGTATCTTTTATCCTTCCTTAATAATTACGCTAACACACCTTCCTTTTCATAAGTTCTAGGGCATAGATGCATTTGCAACTACATCGTCCCTAATACTTATAAAGGTACTTGGTTAGTGTTAGGGTTTTACATACTTACATACGTTTTAGAAATCAACGCACAGCAAGCATTTGGTTATCAAGTCCCGCTAGACTTTCCCAACCCAGTATACTCGCCACAGAAAACCTCCTTAAGATTCAATCTTTAGATGTTCAAGAATAGTGAGCTCTCTATCCTTCAGCATCCATCAGAAAGCAACCTCTAAGGGTACACAATTGAAAATAATTCCTAATCCCCAGTCTTATATAAATATAAATATATATACATCCCCTTACTCACATCTCTCTCTATACTATGATCTAATCTAAGGATCATTCACTATGATACCACTTTATCAAGACCCGAATTCTAAAGTATGACTCACACGCACATGAGCATAACTCTAGGATTCCAAGCCTGACTCTCACTCCCCTTCTCCAAACACACAACCCAAGGGGATGGTAACCTCTAACCATATAGCAGTAAAACAATACTAAAATCAAAGAATAATCAGCGGAATCAAAATGAGCATAATGATGTTTAAAACAATACAGGGTTTAAAATACATCATTAATATCCATAAGTACAAAAGAAGCTGAATACATAGCCTAACTAAAAGGGTACATCAACTCTAAACAAAATACACCTCATCCAAACACCATGTATGCAAAAGAGACCGAGTCTTCTCGTCATCACCTCCACATCATCTAGGGATCCACACAACAGTACTAACAATGTACCTGAAATGTTGGAGCCAGAAATGCCTGAGCTACACGCTCAGCAAGTACAATGTACTATCAATGATTCACACACTCAAATGCATATCCATGAATGCATGTTATGCCTTGAATAGAGTGTAGTGATTTGTTCATTATATGCAATGATATGAACAATATAATCTACTAGCCAATCATGATGGACATTTACAAACACGTGAATGCAAAGAATGTGATTGGGTATTGTGGTGTTGGATGTCTACGTGATCCCACTACGCCAACATGCATCGACATCATGGATTACATGAACCACGCTGAGTTAAGGCCAATAATGGATCTTGTGTGTACAACACAATCACAGGGAGCCGCAACTCTTAAAGGGAAACACATCCTCCACCTCGATCTGGAACCACTCAACCTCTATCACGAGGGCAGTTCCGAGAGCATCATCTTCGTGAACCTCCCTCCGAGGAATCATCTTCGTGAACCTCCCTCCGTGGCACATCACCAGACTCCACACTTACCAATCATATTTCTCTCTATATATATCATATCATATATAGTAGTCCCCGAGCTCTTGGGGTAACTAATCCCTCACCCATAAATCATTATTTGATTTATACATATATATAGTCCCTCATTTGGAACTCACCTCAGAGTCCAAGTATCCTCACATCGTCCATTGGTCCTTCATAAAGGATCCAATGTCAGTCTAGGGTTTGGTTCTCACTCATGAACCCACAATGCATGCATGTCCTTTTTAATGCATGATATTTAACATCCAACTACATGATATGCGATAGCATAACATGATAGCATAATATGATCCATTCATTCTATATGAATCACTCACATCTATATGTATGCAAGAACTGAAATAAATGAATAACAGCTAATGCATATACACGTGTCCATAACATGGTTCACCAATCATTCAGTCATATCAATCTAAGTTCACAGCATCCATTTCTATTTACAGCTACTATGGATCATGTGTAGGAAAAATGATTCATGTTCATCCTTACCAAATCACACAACACTTCACTATTTATGTTCTCAAGAGTATGCAAGTATTGAGCCATGCACAAGAAAATAAAGGTAAACAAAATTAAAGATTCCAAGCTCTAGCCAAGACGTAATAATCACCATCATCGCGATGGACCATGGGTGTCAACATCAAACTTGGATGCCAAACCTACCCCTCAATCTCCCTCCCAATCTGTCTCAAACACTCCCCTCGGCGGGTGCCATCAGTGGACTGGCGGGTCCACCCACCAGGTCTAAAAATCAATTAACAATCTCCTCGGTGGGTTCCGTCAATGGACCGAGGCATCCACCGACGCCCATCGGCGGGTCCCATCGGTGCCACCGACGGATCCCTTAACCAAAGTCCCTCTAGTCTCATACCCGTCAGTGAGTTCCGTCGGTGCCACCGACGCCTGTCGGCGAGTGTCGTCGGCGAACCGACCACTCACCGACTGCAAGTAACCAAATTATCATACTCCCTGTCGGCGAGTCCATCGGTGGGCCAATCCGTCCATCGATAGGGTCACTCTGCACCTCCCTTCGTCGGCGAGTCCGATGGTCCCAACGACGACTCACCGACAAGGTACACTAGGTCAAACTCGTTGGTTGGTGGCCTCGGTACGCATATATCACCAACTGACCTCCATTGGCCAGTTCGTCAGCGGACCGACCAACTCATCGACAGCCGTGATTTCGGGGTTTTTCGCCCAGATTTCGCACTTGGTCATTTCTAGGTCAAAACACCACCTAGGTTTGGGTTTTTTGGGCAAAAATAGGTCTAGGAATAATGGATACACATCATCAAACATTCAATTAAATAAATCTATTCATAATGAAGCATTCAAACCAGGAATCAATGAAGATATCATTCAAATCTCATTCCAGCAAGTTTAACCTAAAACATGGAAACCTAATTTACATTCAAACATAACTTAAGCATGAATAAGCTACATCTTAAATCACAAAATACAGAAATATAGATACAACTTCATGAGATGCATGGACCAAGTCAATCAAAAATCATGAATCTCAAACACAAATCACTCATTTCTTCATGGAAATTATTCAAGTGTGGATTCCAAGAAGTACACAATGTACTTACCTCAAGCCAAACACGAATCCTAGCTCATGGCTTCAGATCTCCGGCTCAATCTTCTTCTTCTTCCACTTGCTCTCCTTGGTCTTCCTCTTCTCTTCCCTTCTTCTCAGCACAACAAAACACAAGGGAATGAATCTTAGGGTTAGCTTAAACCATATAAACCCAACCCCTTTAATCCTATCCCTTAGATCTAGGTTTCTCTTTAAGTGATAAATCCCCACCCATTGATTGATTCTAAGTGAAGGTGATAATGTGTGTGCTCATGTATGAGTTCCATGCATGCTAACCAATAAAAATCAATTTTTCTCAATTTTCTTCAAAATCCCCTAATCATTTAGAACTCAACTAAAAACATTTTTAAAATCACATTTTGGCCCAAAATCATTTATTAAAATTTCAAGTCATTACACTTTTTATCTTTCCTTTGCCCTAGGTATACCCCAACTGCATAATCACTGGCATCATACATGATCTCAAATGGTAGAGACCAATCTAGTTCTTGCGTTATGGGAACAGACGTAAGCATGTGAGCTGGCTTTTTGAAGGCTTCTTCACACTCCACTGTCCATTCAAAAGTGAACTCTTTCAGTAAGATTACAAAGAGGTTTATATATAGAACTGAAGTCCTTTATAAATCTCCAATATAATCCAGCATGCCTTAAAGTGGATCTAACATCTCTCATAGTCTTAGGGGTAGGTAGATTAAGAATTAAGTCAACTTTAGCTTTATCTACCTCTATGCCTCTAGAGGGCATTATATGTCTAAGAACAATTCCGGAAGTGACCATAAAATGACACTTCTCCCAATTAAGGACCAAGCATTTTCCTTCACAACAGGCTAAATCCAGTTTTAAATTGGCAAGACAATCAGTAAAGGAGTCACCAAAGATAGACAAGTCATCCATAAACACGTCCATGAATTTTTCAACCATATCACTGAAAATGCTAACCAAATGTCTCTGGAAGGTGGTTGGTGCAGTGGGTGAAAACATGATGCAAGATGGAATAGAACTCTGAGTAGGATGTAACAAATCATACATGGTTCTCTGTATGTCGTCACCCATTGTAGATGATGTAGGTGTATCAAAAAGGCTACCACAATAAGTTTCAAATATCTCTAATCTGCCTTTTCCGTTTCTAACCCAAAAGCTCATGCAAAAATAATTGCAATTCAAAATAAAATAAAAATAAAAACAGAATTAAGGAGGAATGAAATGAAGTTACCAATAGAGCGAATTCCACCGGCTGTGCTTTGTTCCACAAAATTGCCTTTGAATATGCCGTAACTCCTCGGCAACGACGCCAAAATTTGCTTGCTTGCTCCCAAGTGCAGGATATTGAAGAAATAAAATTCTTGGTAAGTCCGAGGTCGAACCACAGAAAACACGAATATTCAAGACAATGGGATTAAAGAACAAATGTAATGAAGGAAAAATGGTGACATTACCCAGCACCACTCATACATCACACAATTCGTCATTTGAACCAATCATAAGATAGAACAGTGAATGCTACAAGCAGCACTCAAACCACTCAATTTCCTATGCTAACATTGCTAATCATCCCAACCTTATCTTGTAATTCAATATCTAAGTCCAAACTCCTTAAAGTCAAAATCTCATCATTTCACATCCAGGACTGTCCTAGTTTCCTGAAAATCAAACCCCATCATACACTTTTTTATCATTCGGCCATAATCATCCGTTTTACAGACAAACCAACCTCATACACATGGGTAAAACACCTCAAGAGAATATTTCCTAAAATTTGGGATCTATTGGGGCTCGGTAGATCCTCGGTATGTATCGAGAGTCCTACCAAGAATCTCAGTAGATGACCTACCGAGGCTCGATAGATAGTCCCGAGAGCTGTATTTTCTGGGCATTTTCGGTAAATGTCTCGGCATCTACAATGAATCCTACCGAGAGCCTATTCTAGCCCAGAATTGGGTTTTTCTCTTAGGGCTTCGTGCCCATACTCTCAAATACCTCTTTTTACACTTCTAAACATCACATATTAACATTCCAATCATCATAAACTTAATCAAAACTTAACCTATCAAATTTAGACTGTACACATAGATCTTCATTACACAAATCAATCAACATACTTGAATTAATTCTAGAAAATCATAATTAATTATAAGAACTCATCGGATTATCAAAAATACATTAAACTTAAATCTAAACATGCTTAATCATGTACACATACAATCATTCATAACATATTATTCAATGCTCATATACAACATATTATAAGATCACATGAACTGTTCAGATCATGCCTAAAATCATCAAATCATGCAATCCAACTTATCTATCGCATCATTAAGATCTATGGATATAATTATCGTAAAATCGATGGGAATCCCTACCTCTTCTTCTGGGTTTCTAATCCACAGCCTAGTAGTAGTCGTCTTCGAGTTTTTCCCATCTCTTTAGGGCTTGTTTTATCAAAGTCCTTCTTCCCATATCCTCTCCTTCACATTCTTCTTCATCTTCGTCTTCTCTGTGCCCGTCATATCCTACCTCTTCCTCCTTCTTAGCTTTTTTGATTCTCTTCTTCCTATAGTATATCTTTCTTTTCTTTTCTTTTCTTTTCTCTCTCTTTTCTCTTCTTTTCCTCTAGGTCTCCTCATTCTCTCTCTTTTCTGGAAAACCAGAACTGTCACACCCCAGATCCGGCACAACTCCCCATGTGTAAAGAGCGCGAATCTCAAGGCGCGACCTTCGGGATCCAACACTGGACCGCGGATTACGCATCACACAAGGCATGAGATAAACTCAAT
>JAUPMG010198809.1:0-10046 GCA_031762675.1 Pachysandra terminalis
TTGCAAAAGTTAGTAAAAACAGAATTTTCAAATTCTTTACCATGATCACTCCTAATTCTTACTATTTTTCCAATGTTTCAATCCTTTTCATTTTTCAGTATAATGCACAAATTTTTGAAAACCTCAAAAGTATCTGATTTTTCTCTGATAAAATCCACCCAAGTAAATCTTGAAAAATCATCCACGCAGACAAAAGTATACCTCTTACCAGCTATGCTTTCAACCTGTATTGGTCCCATGAGGTCCATGTGAAGCAACTCTAGTACCTTTGTAGTAGTAATCTATTGGTGCACTTTGTGAGTTGTTTTCACTTGCTTACCGAACTGACAAGGTCCACAAACTCCTGGTTGCTTCTTTCCAAGGTTGGGGACTCCACGAACATTACATGTATTCACAATCTTTGTTAGATTTTTATAATTTAAATGCCCAAGATTTTGATGCCATAATTCTATTTCATCAAAAGAGGATTTGTGACATGTGTGTGAATGCAACAACATATAGCAATTGTCTGATGATCTAGATCTTTCCAAAACACAGTGTTCAGTTTTTTCAAATACTTGACACTTGTCCTTAGTGAATCTAACAAACAATTCTTGATCACAGAGTTGACTAATGCTGATTAGGTTAGCCTTTAGTCCTTCCACATGTAGCACATTTTTTAGCCTTGGAAGCTCATTTACACCAAGTGTTCCTTTGCCACGAACATGTCCTTTGACACCATCACCAAAAATTACATGACCAACTGAGTAGCTTTGGTAATTTTCAGAATATCTTTTTCACCTGTCATATACCTAGAACAACCACTATCAAAATACCAAGAATCAGTAGGACATGCCTTTAAAAAGTTATAAGCAACAAAGCACCTAAAATCATATTTTCTTATCTAAATTTTTCGAGAGGAATCATTTTTGAAATCAATCTTCAGTTTATGAGACATTATTGATTTTATGAAATATGATGGTTTTACAATAATGCCCATTTTTTTTAATGCATTTAAATATTTAAAGCATCTAGGTCGAATATGATCAAGTAAGCTGCAATGATGGAAAATAGGAACGAAACCATGTGACTTATGCCTAGAGAGTAAGGGGACAGATTTCTTATCAAATAAGGGACAAGATCCAGATGTTGGTGATTCTTTTACAACGGCTTTCATTGAAGTTGAGCTTTCACCAATGTACCCTAGGCCATGATGATCACCACTAGACTTTCATGGGAAAGTAAGTGATCCAACTTGGCTGTGCCAGAATTGAGCATCTTAAAAGTCTTCTGGAGATTATCCAGTTCAGTCGTGGTTTCCGGAAGATTCTTTTCCTATTCAGCAACAAGAGATTCATATTTAGTTCCAGCCCTTTTTATTACTTCCTTTTCTTTGATAAGTTCAGCAACATGCTCTTTCAGCAACTTATTCAATTTGCAGACCTTAATCCACTTGCTGTACATTTCCTTGTACGTCTTCTGAATAGTATCAATGGTCAGATCTTCATCGTCGCTGTTGTACTCAGACTCAGAATCAGTTTTGGAAGATTTGGAATCCTCATCATCTGTTAAACTTGTTGCAGGAGTTATTGCAACATTTCTTTCAACAGCACTGTTAGGAGCCTCTTGATTTGTGATGATATTCAGTGCAACATGGTTGCTCACATGCTCTTTGTCGGTTTCTTGACTACCATCTGACTCTTCATTACTCACGGTAGTGTTTAAGGATTTACCCTTTTTCTTGAGCGTATTTGTACACTCACTTTGAATGTGCCCATAGCCTTCACACTCCCGACACTGTATTCCCTTCCCCCTTTTCTTAGTATCAAAAGGGTTGGCATCAACCTTAGTCTTTTGAAAATTGTTGAATTTTCTAGAATTAGAGGCTGTGTTTCTCTTGTTCATCTTCTTCAGAATTTTGCTGAAATTCTTGGTTAGCAATGTAAGAGCTTCAGACAAATCTTCTTTGTTATCAGTCTTTTCTTCTTCAATAGGATTATGAGCATCAGCTTGAAGGGCAATGCTTTTCTCCCTTTGATTTTGCTTCAGATTCATCTCGAAGGTTTGCAATGACCCCATTAGTTCATCCAATCTCATATTGCTCACGTCACGAGCTTTTTCAATGGCTGTAACCTTGTATAAAAACCTTTCTGCCAATGACCTAGAGTTTTTCTTACAAGCTTTGTCTCCGAATATTTTTCTCCAAGGGCAAAGGCTTCATTAGCTATGTCACATAGTTTAGAATTGAAATCAGCAATTTTTTCATTCTCGAGCATTCTTAAATCTTCAAACCTTGTAGCCAACATCTAGAGCTTTTCGGCCGTGGTTCCTCATGAGCCGTCTGCAAGATATTCCATGTATCCTAGGCAGATTCACACGTAGAGATCAGCTTGAATTGATTTGCATCAACACCATTGAAATTGGCGTGCAATGCTTTTAAGTTGTTGTTGGTTGAACGATCTTCATCAATGGTCCAAGTCTCCTCAGATTTGGGAATGACATTTTTCTCAGCGTCCGTGGTGGTAGGATGAATCCAGCCAGTCAGAACTGTGCGACATGCTTTTTCATAAATCGCCTTGATGAATGCTTTCATTTAAGCTTTCCAATACGAGTAGTTCGTTCCATCCAGTAGTGGAGGGTGTGAACCAGATTCTCCTTCTCGCATAAAATCCATTGCCTGTAAAAACACAAATCTTCTTCCCAAAATCTCACCAAACTTGTTAGTGACCCGCTCTGATACCAATTGTTAGATCCGATTTTAACAATTTTAACCAATTTAAATTGTTATCATGTTACTTGAACAATTGTAAGCATAATAAAGTAAATGACACAAGAAATTTTTACGAGGTTCGGTTTAACCCTACTCCTCGGGGCCACGCCCAGATATTGAACGATCCGCTAAGATATAAAGATTACAAGCACCAATCAGACTTGCACAAAATAAAAACTCTCTCTTAATTTTTGTCATCACTATGTTGAATCATCTTCTTGAATCCGTTCAGCTAGCACCACTCACCTTCAATGTCTGCATAGTTGAACTCCCATCAAACCGCAGACTGCCTTCTCCCAACGACTTCAAGTTCTTCTCCTGAAGAACAAAACAATATGAATAACTCAAGGTTATGATCTTGAACACCAGAGGAGTTGGATGATTAACATCTAATCAGTGATTCTTATAGACCATCAAAACGGATCCGTTACCAATCGTGATATTGTATTCTGTTTTTCAGAAACAGAATCTTCTTCTCCTGTTTTAGAAACTCCTCTAACCTTTTGAAGAAACTTCCATATCTTCAATCAAATAAAATCAAAGTCACCAACCCAAAACCGGCAACTCCACAATCAATCTAAATTACTTTGTATTTGGAAAACTAAAGACTAATCTAATTAGGTTGAGAATAAGTCCAACTTAATTAGAAAGCTTTCTTTGTTTTGAACAAGAGGCGAGCTTTAGATACTTATCAGTAAACTCCAGATTTCTCTCCAAAACCAGTTTAGAGACGAAATCTTTGAAAGTCAAAAACCTCTTGAATTAGAAACCTCTTGAATCTGGAATTATTTTGAACTTGAGTAATGTTGCCATGAATGCTAATACAAACTTAACATAAATAAATTGTGAGATAAGGACAATCATGTCTGAGTAGATGCTATTGTACAAGAACATGACTTGAAAGAAAATAAACATTATTTTTTGTTCTAATAAATAGAATAATTTGGAAATTGTGACTAGCTGATCATAATGGAGTAAGCTTGCAAGCAAGCAAGGTCAAGATCCATTTATATATATATCACAGCTTCATAATAGTTCCCTTCAGGAAGATATAATATATTTTTCAGTAAGTTATCTTGCAACGATGGAGAAATTCCTTTCGAATAGGTTGAACATTCAATCCATGCCTGAATGTTTCATATTCTCACCGGGCCACCAGCAGAAAGACCCGGAAAGCTCGTCGTTCCTTCAAGCGAAACTATTCCGGTAGTTGATCTTGAAGGAATGACAGATTGTCGTGATCGAACCGAAATAATTCAGCAAATCATCAAGTCTGGCCAAGATTTTGGTTTGTTTCAGGTTCTTGGTATTTCCAACCTCTTAGCTAGCTAGTGTTGCATTTACTATCAGACTTAGAAAGATAATAACTTTACAAGAATTTTGGACCTGTTTGTTATTTATATAATTTCATAAATGTTTTTGTTGTGGGAATTAAAATATAATTACAATAAGCTCACATGCACTATAAATTAAACAGGTGATCAACCATGGAGTCTCATCAGAAACAATCCACAAGATGTTGGGTATTGCCAAGGAGTTCTTTGAGATGCCTATTGAGGACAAGGCAAGCCTCTACTCTGAGGATCCAAAGCAAGCGTGTAGGCTCCATACAAGCATTTACAAAGAGAAAGAAGAGGTTCATTGCTGGAGGGAAACTCTGAGACACCCTTGTAATCCTGTAGAGGAATTCATGAAATTATGGCCTGAAAAGCCAAATACAGGTAATTAAATTTGAAATCCCAAGTCCTACAAGTGCATTTTAGGCACTTTTCAATCTTGTTCTTCATGGTTTTTCTTCTTTTATCGTCAGAGAAGTTGTTGGGGTATATTCAGTTGAGGTGAGGAATCTGGGTTTGAGGCTTTTAGATCTACTATGTGAAGGATTGGGACTTGAAGTTGGGTATTTCGGGAATGAATTAAGTAAAGTTCAGCTGATGGCGATTAACCATTACCCACGATGCCCTGACCCAAGTTTAACATTGGGCTTACCTAAACACTGTGACCCAAACATCATCACCCTCCTTCAATTGGATGTAAAGGGGCTTCAAGTCTTCAAGGATGAGCGATGGATTGCTGTTGACCCTCTTCCCAATGCTTTTGTGGTGAACATAGGACACCAGTTACAGGTAAAAAAGATCTCCATGGTTCCATTATAAAGATGATAAATTGAATCTTGTACTTGGTTAATTTGGGTATCTTAATGTTTTAATGGCTAAGATTGTTTCAAAAGTATTGAAAACAATGAGAAGTTTGTTTGGATTTGGTGTAGATCATCAGCAATGAGAGGCTGAAGAGCGCTGAGCATCGAATTGTGACAAATTCAAGCAAGTCCCGGACGACGATTGCCAGTTTCACTTATCCCCCCGATGACTGTCTTAAAGAACCTGCAAAGCCACTGGTGGAGGCAAGCACTGGGCCAGTCTATAGACCTTTCCTGTTCAAAGAGCTTTTTAGCAACTATGTGGCCAAGGCCAAAGTTGGTGACTCAGAAGAAACACTGAAGGCTTTTAAGGTCCAATCTGTACAGTAGGGGATTGAAGGATGGGGATTGCTAGTGTTGTTGATGCTCTTATTGTTTCAATTAAAGTATTGAAGGACTTGATTATGCATCTTAATTTTATGTTAGACAGATGTCTACAATAAATAAAAGAGCTGGGCAGTTCCTCTATAAATGTTCATGAAATTGATGTTAAGAGAGGTGGATATAGAACACCTTAAAACTGGTTGAAACCTCTAGCAAATAAATTTTATTTGCTTTTAAAGCGAGGAAATATTAAGGCCCAGTGATTGTTAATTATGGGCTAAAAGTATGTGCAACTAGACCTTAATTTACCAAAAAAAAAAAGAGAAGAACAAGAAGAAGAAGAAGAAAAGGAGCATAACCACAAATAGGGCTTGAACCCATTTGATGATTTTAAACGGGTTTGGATCAGACAAGACATGGGTATTTGTTAGGACCGGTTGTATAAATTAATTAAAATTCCAGTGAATGTTAGATTAATTAAAGTTATCTAAAGTAAAACAAGATGATAACACATGCAATTTTAACGAGGTTCGGTATCAACATAATCCTCGGGACCACGTCCAGATGATGAACAATCCACTAGAACAAAAGAGATTACATACACCAATTTGGTCTTACACAAATTAAAGACTACCTCTTGAATTATGTCGCCATTGTGTAGAATCTACTCCAGAGAATTGTTCAGCGAGCTCCCCTTCACTTCTGCATGCAAGATTGAACTCCCTTCAATCTGCAGCTGCCTTCTCTCGAAGACTTGCGAGCTCCCTCGACTTATGCATGCATGATTGAACTCCCTTCAATCTACAACCACCTTCTCCCGAAGACTCAAACAAATAATAAAATGATTCTCTTTAATCTCTTAAAGAGTTAACCTTCTTCACATAGCTTGATGTGTACTTATAATGAAGATAAAAAATCTTCTCCAGCATCTTGGATTACAAACTGTTGCAATATTTGTTGTAACGCTTTGTTGCAGTATATCACCAATTGTGAGATTTGAAATTAGATCACAATCTATTCAAAATCTCATGCAAATCTTTTTTATCTCAATCAAGAATCTTCTTAGAATATTCTACTATAGATAACCACCTATTGCCATTGATTAGCAACTATATTAGGACGAAATCCTTGTGTGGTTGATCTCTTGCTGAAATCAAATATTTACCAGAATATTTCTATTATCACAGATTTGCAGGATCTTCTAAGATTTAGAAACTCTCTTCACCATACCAGTTGTACCACAATCTCTTTATGCAATCTAAAAGCTTCTTATTTTAGTCTCTAGAATATTTACACACCAGTTGTAAATATTCTTTAGAGAATCTTGCAATTTAATCAATTGTGAGATGACGCCAGATTCTTCTAGAATCAACAAGGATTCTGAGTTTGCATTCTACATGATGCTGTATTCTGTTTTTCAAAAACAGAATCTTCATCCTCTATTTTAGAGACTCTTCAAGCTTTTTTGAAGAAGCTTCCATATCTTCAATCAAAGCAAATTCTTCAACCCAAAACACCAACTCCACTATCACACAAGATTTCCTTGTATTTGAAAAATTCAAAACTAATCTAATTAGGTTGGGAAACAGTCAAACTTTATTAGAAAGTTTTTCTTTACTTAGAACATGTGGCCAGCTATAAAAACGTAACAGAAAAATCCAAATTTCTCTCCAAAAATAATTAGAGATGAGATATTTAAATTTTCTAATTCGAAACCTTCTTGAATTAGAAACCTCTTGAATTAGAGACTTCTTGAATTAGAGACTTCTCGAATAGAAACTCCTTGGATTATAAGTCATAACTAAACTTAGAAGTCTCTCAATATTACACGAATGTCCAGTTGTGGGATGTCTCCAGAATCTTCTAAAATCAACTTGAATTCTGAATTTGCATTACACTTAAATTTCATTGCCGCCAAAATATCTAACAATATTCATATTCTTAGCTCGATCAAAACCAACCCAAATAGTTAATGGATCAAATGGGTTGAATGGTATAGTAAACTCACTATCCATGTCCAATTTCACTCACCTCATTAATTTTCTTAGACCCAATTATGAACTATGAATGACCAATTAATTCCAGTTTTATACCCGAAAGTCCCAATGGTTTCAACAAAAGAATCATAAAAACAAAGCTGTATATGTTAAGAAAGGAAAATATCAAGCCTCATTGCACCAAATGTTTTTAGATTCTTTTGCAAAGCATTCACTTTGATGTCTGTGTTGATACATTCAATATTCTTAGGAGGGGAGGTTTGTTTCTATCTGTTTCCCGCATCAACGATGCATGTATAAAACAATTGTTAGACAAGAACTAAGTAGCATACAGCCAACTATATGAAGCAACGGAATCCAATTTTTTGGATTCCCCTGGAGCTTAGATTGTCCTTAGATTCTTCCTTAGCAGATGCTTGTATTATGCTTTGAAAGGAAATAAACATTATTTTTTGTTCAAATAAATATAGAATAATCTGTAAATTGTGACTAGCTGATCATGATGGAGTAAGCTTGCAAGCAATTAATTCCAAAACACAATTATTTATATATATATCAGCTTCATCGTAGTAGTTAGTACCCTTGAAGAAGATACAGAGTTCAGTAGGATTATAACCTGAGAGGATCCATGGAGAGACTGATTTCGAATAGGTTCGACATTCAACCCAATATTCCTGAATGTTTCATTTTCCCACCGGAAAAAAGACCCGGAAAGACCATTCCTTCAAGCGAAACTATACCAGTAATTGATCTTGGAGGAACAACAGATGGTAATCGTGATCGAACCCAGCAAGTAATAAAGGCTAGCCAAGAGTTTGGTTTCTTTCAGGTTTTTTGCTATTCCCATGCAATCTTAATTTTAGCTACTGTTGCATTTACTATAGGCTTCAATTCCTCGTCTGAAATCGAAGTACTCCAGCTTAATTTCATGGTTTTTTTTTGGTTTTTTTTTTTTGTGAGGATTACAGTCTAAATACAACAGGCTCACAGTAGTTTTATTAATTATAAAACAGGTGATCAACCATGGAATCTCATCAGAAACAATCCAAAATATGTTGGGTGTAGCCAAGGAGTTCTTTGAGATGCCTGATGAGGACAAGGCAAGGCTCTACTCTGAGGATTCAAAGCAAGCTTGTAGACTCCATACAAGCATTGACTATGAGAAAGAAGAGGTTCATTACTGGAGGGATAATCTGAGACACCCTTGTCATCCATTAGAAGAATGCATGAAATTATGGCCTGAAAATCCTACTAAATACAGGTAAATTCTACTTCTTCTTCTACTTCTTTTTTACTTTTTTTTTAAGTGATATTTTCTTCTATCATCAGAGAAGTGGTTGGGATATACTCAGTTGAGGTGAGAAAGTTGGCTTTGAGGCTTTTGGATATACTATGTGAAGGATTGGAACTTGAAGTTGGGTATTTCAGCGACGAATTAAGTAAAGTTCAGCTTTTATCGATTAACCACTACCCGCGATGCCCGGACCCAAGCTTAACCTTGGGCTTACCTAAACACTGTGACATATATCTCATCACCCTTCTTCTTCAAGGGGACGTAAAGGGTCTTCAAGTCTTCAAGGATGGGCAATGGATTTCTGTTGACCCTCTTCCCAATGCTTTTGTGGTGAATTTAGGCCACCAGTTACAGGTATATGTCTGTTCTCCATTATAAAGATGATGAATTAATGTTTCAAAACTCAAAATTTTTGTTTATATTTTGGTGTAGATTATTAGCAATGGGAGGCTAAAGAGTGCTGAACATAGAGTTGTGACAAATTCAAGAATGGCCCGGATGACAGTAGCCAATTTCATTTGTCCTTCCAACGATTGTGTTATAGAACCTGCAAAGCCAGTGGTTGAGGCAAGCAGTACTGGGCCACTGTATAGAGCTTTTCAGTTCAAAGAGTTTGTAAGCACCTATATGGCCAATATTGGTGAATCTGAAGAGGCAATGAAGCCTTTTAAGGTCCAAACACATATGAACTAAGAACAACCCAGAACAGAATGGATCAAATGACCCATAATTTGTACACTAGGGCTCAGGTTCTTGAGGTGATTGAAGGATGAGAGTGTTGTTGATGCTACATATTGTTTTAGTTAAAGTACTGTTTCAATATTTTGTACATGAGAGATAAAAGGTTAGCTAATGAACTTGCTTTCTAGGGTTAAGAGTTTATACTGGGGGTAGAGCTGGCAACGGGTCGGGTTCGGTCGGATCGGATGTGTTGTTAATGGTTAGAGCTTAAACGGGCTGGGTCAGGTTCAATCCGTTTCTTTGCGGGTTGGGAAACCGGATAGATTGTAAACAAATTCGAGGTTAAACAGGTTGGGTGGAATTTTCAACCCATTTACTAATGGGTTGAAAAATCATGCGCCGAACCCAACCCATCAATAAACGAGAGCAGATCCTGTGCGGGTGATGTTTTCGTGCGGGTAGGTGCGAGCAGAATGCTATTGGTTCGCAGCCCTCAAATCACGGGATTCTCCGTATAGCAAACTTTTCATAAAGGAACGGCATAAACTGGCCGTTATGCGTTTTTAACTTTAAATCACCAATTAAATTATAACAAAAAAATTGCCAGAAAGATATAATGTTTTGTTTTTTTTCTTTTTTGAGAAGTTTCAAAACTATAAACGTATTATGCTTTCCTCCCTTGCAGTTGTATAAAAGCTCCCTAAAAGCTTTTAACGTTTTATACTTTCATCTTGACCCAATCCATCAATCCACCTAAACTCAACCCAAGTAAACGGATTAATGTTGGTCTATTTACTAATT
>JAUPMG010198820.1:0-10046 GCA_031762675.1 Pachysandra terminalis
TCGTGTCGCCAGGGTGCGAAATGGCGAAATGTCGGCGACATTTCGCTAAATGTCGCCGACATTGCGAACCCTGGTCTTAAGTTAATAAATAAATAAATAACTATTTGACCTAAACAGATTAAATCATTAACTTTGTACTTAATGATTGGAGTTACATATATATATATACACGCACATATAACATTTTATGATAAATGAATTTATATATCATATATATGACCGAGCCGAGCTTACCCAAGCTCATTAAAATAATGAGCCTTTTTTTGGGCTCGTGCTCAGTTCGCGGCCTAAATATTGAGCTCAAGCTCGGCTCATGTGAGCTGAGCTCGAGCCGAGCTAGCTCGGCTCGTTGACAGCCCTACTTACAAGCAAGGACCAAACCATAAAAAAAACAAGCGTGCTCAACCTTAGGGTTTGATAAAGAGATCGCAGAAACCATTTATCTAACTAGTATCAAAGTAAAGCACCATATGCTACATTACCTTATAATTATATTATTAATTCATGAACAATTTGAATTTTTATTCTTAATTTCCTATAAAAATTTTAAAAAAAAAAAAAAAAAGCAAATTTGTTTCGAGTCCCATGTATAAAAAACAAACATTAAATGATTTGTTTATTTGCAGTTGTAAATACTAAATAATGTTCATATCATATATAATTTATATATGCAAGTAATACCACATGTACGAAAAATGTAAAATACATAAAGTACATGACAGTTGATAGCAGCCAGGTTAAAAAAAAGGGTGTCTCACCTCACAAACTCTAACAATGTTTATCCTAATACAACAGAAAAGTAGGCAATTTGATTGCTGAACTTCTTAACTACCTCTCAGGATATTTACAGAAACTTTAAGAGAGTCCCACTAAAATATGAAAACATATGGGAGTATACCAATTGAAACATCGGGTCTTGATCTTATCTACAAGATTGTCTAAGTTCCCACCTTCTATGTTCATGTAAACTTATATAGCATACCAATTTGATTCAGAGATTAACAAAGTACACAAATCTTATCACAAATTGCACCAAAATAGTTGTTAGCAATGAGAAGAGGTAATTTTCTCCTTTTATTCTTATAATTATGCATAATAGACAAATCATTGAATTCCCGGGACAAGGGTATATGACTGGAACTATAACAATTATATAATTATATTATTTGGAAAAAAAATCCCTTCGAAAATAAATTGGCTCCAGATGTTTCATCTACATTTTTTCTAGTCATATTCAGAAAAATGAAATTGTGAATGTTCATAAGAATGTCATACTAACAAATGAACATAAACAAAGCATTTAAAAGAGAGAGAGAGAGAGAGAGAGAGAGAGAAGAACCCCATGTTGCACTGTAGCACATACTTTACTTCTCTCCAGATATGAACTGCTCGTTAATTCATGGGGTTAAATATTTTCCCTATTTTGGGTGTTCAACAAAGGGATTGATTCCTCGGAGCATTGCAATTTGCAATGCCCTCCTCTTGTTTTTTGTTATGTGCCTGCCCATGCAAGTTGTTTTGTTGAGTCATTAATCTTATCTTCTCCCTTGTTATCTTTTATTTGAATTATCAGTTAGTGATCAATAAGCATTTACGATGCTAGTAGAAGTTAGAGAGATAGGTAAGTTTTAATATTCCTAGAATAAAGGGATTCATACTTGGTTATGATGTTCCTTAAGAGTAGGAGTTGATAAGGTAGGAGTTGTTATGTGGAAGGTAAGTCCTTATATGTAGCTCGTTTGGGGATAATAGAATCAAGCAGATTTTTATCTGTTAATTATTCTAAGGAGGTCGATTCCCTCGAAGAACCATTAACAACATTGCTAAGAACAAGAAACGTTCTTAACAGTGGTATCAGACCGATAATTCTGGGAATGGCGGAAGCAACCCGTAATTCGAAGATCAATGAGATGATGGAGCTGCTCAAAGAAACTACAGAAGCCCAAGGAAGAATATTAAATGAGCTAATGCAGAGATTGATGGTAATGGACGAGAAACTAGAAAATCTCTCTCTTGGCTTAGGCAAAGAGAGAGGAGAGAGTTCTCATAGCGGAAAATGGGAAATCAATGCACATGCGAAGTGCAAGACTACAATTTCCAAGGTTCGATGGAAGCGACCCGTCGGGATGGTTATATCGTGCTGAACAGTTTTTTTTTTATACCAGCAAACTCCTTATACACAACGATTGCTGGTCGCATCCTTCCATTTGGAAGGGAAGGCATTGCAATGGTTCAAATGGATGGAGAAGTCGGGAGCAATTGTCAGTTGGGAAGGGAGAAGGGACAATTTCGCAAAGTCTCTTCAAACCAGGTTTGGATCTTCCCAATACGAAGATCCCACCGTGATGTTATCCAAACTGAGACAGTCCTCATCCGTAGAAAGTTATTAAACTCAATTTGAGAAACTGGTAAATCACACGGAAGGACTTAACGAGACCTTTATGGTCGCTACTTTATTGGAGGACTAAAAGAAGAGATACAGTGTGATCGGACTGGTGGGAATGCAAGAAGAAAAGGTTCTTTCCCGTTAGCGGCAAACTCATGCGGATCAAGCTAGATCACCGTCCACCCCATCTAGCGAAGCTCAAAGGTCCACTTCCTTTCCTCTCAAAAGACTTATGCCTATGGAGATGAAAGAAATACGTGACAAGGGTCTTTGTTTTAATTGTGAAGAAAAGTTTGCTCCCAACCATAGGTAGCAGGTGCAGAAACTCTTTATAATTGGGGGAAGTTGGCCAAATGAAGGATCTAGGGAAAAGGAGGAGCAAGAGTTTGTGGAGATGGATTAATTCATAATAACTCCTCATTCCCTTTTACCATCCATTGATGCCAAAGGGATCGTTCATAGAGCTTGAGAACAAACTCTAAACTATCGAGGAAGGAATGTTACATGCCTGCCCATGCAAGTTGTTTTGCTGAGTCATTAGTCTTATCTTCTCCCTTGTTATCTTTTATTTGAATTATTAGTTAGTGATAAATATTCCTAGAATGAAGAGATTCATACTTGGTTATGATGTTCCTTAAGAGTAGGAGTTGATAAGGTAGGAGTTGTTATGTGGAAGTGTAAGTCCTTATATGCAGCTCATTTGGAGGTAATAGAATCAAGCAGATTTTTATCCATTAATTATTCTATGGAGGTCGGTTCCCTCAAAGAACCATTAACAACATTGCTTAGAACAAGAAAGTTCTTAACACTTTTCAATTCAACACAAGCGTCAACATCAGCAGGCATGCTGAGAAAAGGCACTTATGAGGGATAGACTAAACTATTAGCATAAAACTCCGCACTTCTCTACCGACGTTTCTCAACCCTAGTAGTTTCCGCCACTTTAGTTGCTTTCCAAAAAAGTGGAATGTACTAACTAACATCTTCCGATATGAACAATATCGATTGAACAGTTCATTAATTCAAATACATTTCATTGTACAACAGAACAATTTTGGTTTCCAATACTAAAACCCTATCGAACAAGTTCAATCAATCTTCAACCCTAACTGTAACCTCAAATCAAAAGAACAAAAGCTAAGCTGGAAAAAAATCTGATTATCCAACAGAAACAGATCAAAAAGAAAACCAAATAGAAGAGACGCGTACCGTCTTTGAGAGGAATCAAACACTCGTACGAAATTTCGAACTGAAAAGGGTTGAGGAACGGCGAGGGATTGTCCAAAACCGTAACGTTTGTTATGTTCACAGCACTCATTGTCTCGAATCAAAAAATTAATTTTCTTCTACGTCTTCGAGATCATTCGAAACCCTAGATTGCAGAAAACTAATCGAATCCAAAAAACCCTAAACAGATTTAGAGAAACCAAGAAGAATAGAAGAGGGATGAAGGAGCAATCTGACTACGACCGAAAGCCAGAAAAGGGAAACTTGTTTGCCGCATTTTTTCGTCATTCATCAGATGCGACGATTTAAAGAGATCTCTGAACATATTACCGGACATATGACTGACAATTACCGGCAGTAGCCAGTTGCCAAATAGGCGAATATTCGAAAAACGTGAACTGCATTTGGCGGGAGCTTCTAACATTTAGCCAACAAAATATTAATAATATAATAAAAAAGGAAAATTACCTATCTCTCCTATTTCTACATATGACTAAAACATATGGATTCTACTTGTATTTATGGTTTTGAATAGACTTTTTTTTCTATAGGCAGCGTTTGCTTAGCGTCAAAATGCGTCAAAAGAATTTTTCTTTCTGTGTTTGGTTTGCAAGAAAGATAAAATGTTGTATGTTACAGTTTTGAAAAAAAAAAAAATGGCTAAAAAAGCAAATTTTTGTTTTCTCGCTCACATGATCCGATTTTGCGTCAAAGAAAAATAAATATACACTATTCTAAATTTGCCCTTCAAATTACAATAATGAAATATCATTATAATAATATTTTGTGAGCTTAATATAGTTATAATTTTCAAATGCTCTTCAAGAAATTGCATTATTCTAAATTTGCCCTTCACGTTAAAATAATTATATATCATTATAATAATATTATGGGTTCCACGTGTGATATAAACTGCTTATGTGATTATATGTCATTATAATAATATTTTGTGAGCTTATTAATATGCTAAATGAATATTTAACATAGCATAAATATGATTTATATCATAAAGATATAATAAGAAATTGCATTCAGAATTCTTATGACTTTCTCCCCTAACCAAACAGATCATGCTAGATTTTCATTTAGAATTATTCAATTTTCCTGTAACAACCAAACAGCAACAAGAAAAACTTATTTTCACTTTCTTTTTCCTTTGACACATTTTAACGCTAACGAAATGCAGCCATAGTGAATATTGTACTTTGTTTACACAAGCATGAGTTGTTTCTCTTTATTTTATTTTTTCTGCCACTAGTCTAGGTGGTGCATCCTTGCACACAAAATAATGCATCCTTACATATTAGGTGGTGCAAGGATGCACCACTGACTCAAATGCATGTTCTAACGCCTTGGTTCCATCCAAAAGGTTTAAAACATTTGACCAAATTATCTCACCCATCATCTAAATTAAAGAATTCAAAGATTTGAATTGACGAAAATAAACAGATGATCAAAATATATAGAAGGGGATCAATAAAAAAGGTATGAAAATAAACAAAAACCCATCGGATCAAAGTGCACTTCGATAATATCCCAAAAACATCTACTTGAGATTCAAGCCATAACGTTTTCTTACACAACTTCAGCACATCTAAAACCAGTAAACAAGTAAAAAAAAAATTGAACGAAGAAGAAGAAACAAACAAGAAAGTGGGATCCGGCGAGTACACGGCTTTTGCATTAATTTTGTATTAAATTTCTTCCCTTAAAGAGCTTTAGCTTTTGTTGGCTTGTAATTGAATAATTTAAAAGTCTCTCCCTCTCTCTAATTAATTATTGATTTCAATGGGTGGAGTGGGAAAGCTAAAATATTGGGAGTTGTTGCTAATAATGTCCAACTCCCTATTAATTGTCAAGAATATGAACGGTCAAATTAATTAAAGAGTAAAATTTAAAATTAGTGAATGTAATTTATTCTACTAGTTAATCGGGCGAGTCAATAGAAAATTCGGTCGAGTTTTACGAGTTCCTCAGCCGAATTTTTTGGTGACCAGCTGGTTAACCACCACCTAGTTTTTGGGGCGAGTTAATCAACGAAACCACCTATCCGAGTAACGCGGCCGAGTTTTCTAAGTTACTTGCGAGTTTTAAAACGCTTGTATTAGGAGAGAGAGGGGTAGTTTAGGTATTGAATTTTTTTTTTTCAAAATGTAAACAACTCAAATGCAATGGGTAATTCTCCCGGCCAAATCTCAGGAGAATAGACCCAAATGATGAAATGATATGATAATATGAGCGAGTGAGCTCTCCCGGCCAAATCTCAGAAGAACACGCTCAAATGCAATGATATGAAATGATATGGAGATGCAAGGGAGTGAATAACTCTCCCGACTATATCTCAAAAGAGCGCACTCAAATACAGTGCAATATGATGATGTGATGAAAATGCTGTGAAAATGAAATGTATGAATGAGCCTCTCGAGGTGATAAGGTATGTATGCCCCTATTTCTATTTTTTCTTCTTTTTTTTGTAATGCATGTGTGTATGATAGTGATATGCAAAGTTTGATGATTTTGAAGATACTCCAAAAATTTCTTTTATTTTTTCCTCTTCTTTTTTTTTTAACGATTGATCTTTTTTCTTTTTCTTCTCATTTTTTCTTGATTTTTTGAAATGATTTGAATTTTTTTTTTTTTTTTATGATTGACCTTTTTTTATTTATTTTTTTTGAAATTGTTGATTTTGAATGATGATCTCTTTTTCTTTTTATATATTTTTTTGATATATTTGTTTTTTGAATGATTGATCTCCTTTTTTTTATGAAATGAATGATTTTCATTGATTTTTTTAATCTTTTTTTTTTAAATTATGGATTCTTTTTTAATTTTATTTTTGATTTTTTTATGATTTTCTACTTCTTCTTTTTCTTTTTTCTTTCTTTTTTTTTTTTTTGCTTTTTGCTTTTGGATTTTGTATTTTGATTTTTTTTTATTATTTTTTTTATTTTGAATGATTTTTTTTTTTTTTTATGTATGCATGCTCTAATATGATTAATGAGATGACATGAACATAATGCAAAGTGAATGTCCTAAATGGGGATACCCGTGTGGGTATGACCCTAGACTTGACATGGACTGGACTTCTAGGGTGCCTAAAAACAGCGGGTGGGCTCCCATCCTAATACACATGGATCATGGACCCATGGATATGGACTCTTGATGCATGAAGAAGGTCTTGGGTCATGAACCCTAGACCATATAGGGAAGCTTGTTTAACGAGCCCAAATGGAGTACCCAAGCTAAGGAGACTCAAAATACAGACAAGGATTTGGACCATAGACCCAAACCAGATGGACTCCTTATATGAATGTCTATCCTAAATGCACATGGGTCTGACCCATTAAATATGGACTCAATGCATAGTGTGGATCCTGGGTCATGGACCCTAGATCACTAGGTGGTCTTCCCTAATGGGCCCAAATAATAAGCTCGAACTAAAAATAACTCCAAGACGAGCTTGTGCCATAAACCTAACCAAAATGGACTCAAATATGCATGATATGATTCTTGGGTCATGGACCCTGGAATCCTAGGTGGGCTCCAAATGCATGAAGAGGGTCTTGGGTTATGGACCCTGAACCTTATAGACAGGCTTTTCTAATGGGCTCAAATGATGGGCCTATACTAGAGATTATTCAAATGTGCTGGGTCATGGGCCTAGCCAAAATGGATTCAAAATGCATGTAACTATAAACAAGGTTGAAGTGATCTAACCATTTATTCATGTATTGACATATTAAAAATAGCACACGTGTCCTAATACTCTGGTTTTCTAAGGCCTAAACCGGGTTCTACATAAAGTTCAAGGTTATGCATCTGAAGAATGAGAGAACCCGAAACCGGTTGAACCGACCTCCACACATGAATTTCTCCACATGCTTCTTTAGTCGTTTAGTTCGGAGCGAAGCGTTGGGCGCCGACACCGGCGATAATGGTTGTCCGACCGTAGGCCTACTAGACTTCTGGAGCGTAAGGTTTGCTACCGGGGACAATGGTCTCCCTTTTGCAAGCTTACAAAGCTCCCTAAGATAGGTAACAATGGGTTGTGATTATGCAATACGCTAGTGAATTCAAGCATGCAATACAATTAAACCAATCCATTCAAATGAACCATAATCATTAAAGTAAATTGAACCATAAAAACACACAAAAACATATATTAAATCAATATCAAATAAAACAAAATTACAGATCTAAAAAAAATCCTAAATTGGCCAAATAAAATTGAACCGTGATTCAAACCCTCAACTCCCCAGCGGAGTCGCCAGCTGTAATCACCCTTAAGTCGGGTGGACCCTAGGTTGATCGGATTATTTTGGAGTCGCCACCATTCATAGAGTTTGGGTGTGAATGGTCACCCGAGTTTTATCAGTTTATTGCAAAATATGCCAAAATGTACAATTTTTAAGTGGTCTGACCATAAATTAAGGTAAGGGGTTTATTTGAGAGATGGGAAGGTGTTAGGCACCCATCTACTCCTGGTTCAAGGTTATTTGGCCAATTTAACTAAAATCTACGAAATAAGCTAAAAACAAATAAAAGCCTAAAAAATATATACAATATAGAAGATGTACCTAAATATTTATTGAAAATTTATTCACATAATAATTATGCATTAACCAAATTCATAAAATAAAAAATAAATAAAAAAGAATACACATCACATACTTTCAAATCACATTTTGAATAAAATAAAACTAAATAAATACAAAAATTTAAAACACCTATAGCAAGTGCAATCCTCCGCTGTGTTGTCCTCTGCTTTGAGCTCTTTTGACTAGTTCGGCTTGAGAGGCGGCTCAAAAACTAGAGAAAGCCCTTTTTATTTTTTTGTTTTTGATCCAGGCGAAACGAGGCCTTAGGGTCAAATTTTCTAGTTTTTGCTTTTTTGGTTTGTTTGGATTTGGTTCAAGGGTTTTGCTATTTCTGTTTTTGTTTGGGGGAGGTTTGGTTATTTTCTATTTTTTGGGGGGGCTGTGGTAATTTTGTTTGCTGGTTTTTTGGTTTACACAAAGACGACGAGCAAGAACAAGGGAGAAAGAGGGGAGAAAGAAGACAAAACAAGGGAGAAGGATAAGGGAAGGAAGAAGGGACGGACGGAGGCTTACCGGATTGGAGAGAAACGCCATCGGGTTGCCACCGGAAATGATCAGGAGAGGTGCTAGATGATGGATTTCGCCGGAATGCGTTAATGGAGGTGGTGGTTATAGATCGTGGGTGTGTTAATGGAAGTTAGAGGTGGGTGTGTAAGGTTTGTGAGGGAAGAAGGGTGAGTTGGGTAGCTGTTGTTATTGGTTATGGTGTTCAGAGATGTGCATGTGGAAGAATGGATTTGAAGGTAGGTTAAAGGGTAGCAAAACAGGGTGGAGATGAAGGTTTGAGGATGGTGCTAATACAATGATGATGGGGCTTCAAGTGAGTGACGCTGGAGAAGGTGGTCTGGGTTGGTTTCAGTGGTTTGAAGGATGTTGCAGGTAATGAGGGAAAGAAGAACAGGGAAAATAGGGGGCTAAAGGTTTTGAAAGATAAACAGAGGGTGATGGACGGTGAGCTGGTTAAATGAGGAAGGAGAAGAAGAAGAAGAATAGATGAGGAAAGAGAGAAGGGAGGAAAGAGATTACTGGCAATGTGGTTCGGGTTGGTCGCCAGAGGTCGCAGCGTCGTTGGGTAATTCTGCCGCTACCGTCACCATCAGTTGAACGAGGAGAATGAGGTTTGGTTGCTGGAGATTCAGTAGAAGAGGAGGGAAAGAGAGAGAAAGGAAAGGGAAGAGTGAAAGGAAATAGAGAAATTTTTGTACACATGTGGCGAGATTCCTCGTCACATCATCTCACCAACATTGCCATGTGACAAAAAAAATTCAAAATTACCAAAATGCTCATCGACCCTCCGAACTCAGATTTTAACGATTTTACAGTCGTTTTGAAGCTTGTGACTTGTAGAAATCGAATCTGAAGTTGAAAAATTGTTTTGACTTTAAAAAATTATCAGTTTTGATAAAACAGAGAGTTGGGGGTAAAAAGGTCATTTTGATGGTTTTTCAGAGTTTTTGAAGAATTTTACACACAAAGATAAGGGAATTAGTAGTGATTCAGGAGTTGCCGATTCTCAAACTAAGCCTTCAAGGAGCTGCGAAAATAGGAAAAACTGCACGTCAGTGCAAATTGGGGTGTTTACATTAGGCACTTCATAGGTGCCAATCAAAAGAATTGGGTACATCTATTGGATGTTGCCCAATTTTGCATGAATGCTCAAGAGGAGTTCAACTGCTAATAAGAGCCCCTTTGAGATTATTGCAAGACAACAACCGTTACAATCCACACAGTAGTTGAACCTTATATTGGTTGATGCCTAAGAGCTGCCAACGTCACCAAAGAGTGGACATGAAGTGCAGATGTAGCTTGAGCCTACTTGTAGAAACCATCCAAGC
>JAUPMG010198831.1:0-10046 GCA_031762675.1 Pachysandra terminalis
GCGTATCCGTGTCGATACTCAATACGTATCCGTTTTCGAGCCGACCGATACGCTACCTCGATACGATATTTTGAACCTTCTAGTCCTTGGTGTGGTGTTGTACCCTGTCATTTCCGATTCCCGGAGTTAAATGGGGATTGGTTATAACACCAGAACTGAAGTAATTTTACAAACTGTAGTAGGGCAATCCAATTCCATGCTAACACGACTACCACTAAAGTGTGATAGAAGTACAAACATAATCTATAGAAAAACCCAAATTATCAGTAATTAAGAGATTCTCTAGCATTTGTAGAGCTTCAACCTAATCAAATAGCAACCTATGAATCCCTAGGAACAAACACATGCAGAATGCACACAAGTCTGGTAAAAGTAAACCAAACGATAAAAAGAGTAATTTAAAAGAACTTTAAAAGAAAATAAAAAAGAGAGGAGAGAGAAGGAAAATCATATATACTTACAACCTGGAGTGCTTAAGAGACCAATTGGATAAATATTGTATTATAATTTAGAAAGAAAAGCTTCAATTATAATGATCTAATGTCAATCAGTTATTTACAAATGGAATGCAATTCGACTGACAGAACTTCCAATGTTTATTGCAGTTTACACATGTTACATAGGTCATCATAGGTTCATCTGCACTCCGAGTCTGCATCAAGTAGTAATTGCATTTCTGCTGCCCACAACCACCACACTTGAACTGATCAGTTGTGGCTTTTGGTGGTACTCCACGCTCGCAATCAAATAAAGCTCTCTTTGATTCGGTTATTCTCACGCTGTCTTTGATCACTTGTTATCTCTCCATGAATTATGGTAAGAAGTTTCTCTGGCTTGATATGCCCAAGGAGGACTTTCCTCTGAAAACAGGTTGTGTGGATTTCTGATGTTGAACATTATAGCTTTATATTTCAACTTCTGGGCTCCATTATAACGCTCCCATTTTTTAAACATTACAGACTCTACAGTAATGGCAATTCGAATCGTATCACATGCACGCACTTATTCCATCCCTGTTATCTTCATCCACCTCACTAGAAACTTTGGACAATGATTCCGAAAGAATCTCACTGACTTTGTCACGCATGGCATCGTTGCATTTGACTATCGGAAGTCGGCCTAGCAAGATCAATAGGGACTTGTGATGGTTTCTTCATAACGGAATCTTGGTGGCCATTCTTCTCAATCTTGATGGTTTCTGATTTCAAAATCCTTTCAGATTTTATCATCCCATCCATTTATTAAAAGTCCTAACTTCCTTCTGCAGTCTCTAGAAGCTGTTCTGTAGTTTATCAGAATCACAAAAAGAGTTCAAGAAAAGAAAAAGGAAGGGAAGAGGAATTAAAACGAAAAAAGAACTAGAAAAGGTGTTCTGTTGCATTACAAAATTAGTTTATTGAGAAAAAAGAGAAAAACGTTTCATTATACAGAATCAGGGATATTGAAACACGATTCTATTGGTATACCTGCGTCCATAGAAGAACAGGAAATTTCTTAAGTAGCTTCAATGCATCGAGACATCGACAGGAAGCTTCTTAAGCAGCTTCACTGCATCGAGATATCTCGAGCTTCCTCTGAACCACCATCCGAAATTCTGTTTGCAGCTGCAGCATCCCTTTCCTTTTTCGTGGTTTCGAATATTTCAACGAGCAGATTCTCCATGGATGAAACCGATATGCCCATAATTCAATCCTAATCTAATCCGGGTTAAAAATAGAGAAATAGAAATATCATCAGCAGTTTCTGACTTCACTTGCTATACTACATCCCATAGTGTGTGTAGAATCTCTCAATCAACGCTTCGATCTTTGTAGACCCAAGATTTGCCAAAACATTTCATGGAATAAGTTTACAAGTGTAATTTGGTCTGTTTGGTTCGGTTCGATTCAGTGACCAAACCAAAACGAAATCAAAGTATAATGAACTATATCGAAAAGCAAACTGAATCGAAGTATAAAGCCAAAAACCAAACCAAAAATAGATTTGATTTTTCGATTCAATTTGATAAAATTAATGTTATTTTATGTACTAAATAAACACACATACATATATATATATACATATATACAAGAGCTATAAATAAACTAATTAATAATAATTACATGTTGATCCCCAAAACTCTCACGGTTTTTTCATATTTTTTAATAATTACTCTTTTATATATATATATATATATATATATTCTTTTTTTTTAAATTACAAAATTTATTCATTTATCTATATCTATAGTCATTTTAACATTTTATTCTTACACATATTTTCTTAAAACTTATACCTATTTATAAGGCAATCAAGATCCGAGCTAGCTTGGTTCATATGAGCCGAACTTGAGCTCTGTAATTAGGCTCATGGATTGAACCTGAGCCAATAAAAGTTCATTAACTTAATGAGCTTGAGCTGAGCTTGGGTAGGTTTGATTCAGTTTGTTTATAAAATTATACATCTATATTGGTATATCTTATATTCTATATGTTAATATATTATAAAAAATGTATTATGCTAGATATAATAATAATTATCAACTATAATATTAATATGTTTGGACTGAGTTAATGTTTTTTGCAAGCCAAGCCTTTTACGAACCGAACTTGAACTTAAAATATTTTAACCAACTTGAATCGAGTTTGATCTCAAAATCTTTTAATGATCTTGAGTCCAGCAAGAGCCTTGTTCAAGGTTTACGGGCCTGAGTTGAACTGGACAAAGCTCGGCTTGACTTGACTCATTTACAGCTTTATGGATTTATTAATATATGTCAGTTTTAAATTTCGTTAAAAGCTCAACTCGGCTGGTCTGGTCTCATATTGACAATCGAACAAATGTAAAGCTGGTGAGGCAGATCAGGATATCTTTTTTTGCCTGGAAAGAGAGATTACAAATAGACCGGATATTTTATGAAAAATGGAGCTGATCAGTCTATCCAATTAGTACACGACTTCATCACAAACAAAATAGAAGATTACGAGGGGGAAAAAAAATTGAGACAGAAAAGAGGAGGGATACAATAGGCTAGGGCTTAGGCTACTGAATGTAAGACTGGCCAATGATGTCGATATCTCGATCACCAGATGTAGGAGGGGGTTTGTGCTTGGGCTCGATGGTGGGCCCAACGGGTCCATCCGCACTCTGCGTGTCGCTCGCCGGAGGCTTTACGGGCTTTTCCGGTTGACCCTCCTCGGTTCCGTACATTCCGGAAAAGCCGAGGAGGGGCAACCGGAACTACTTATTAGGTGCGTCAGGTCCGCACTCTGCGTGAGCTTTTCTTGGCTGAAATTCGGGTGTGGACCTGACGCACCGAAACTACTTATTAATTGGGCGGTTTTTCTTGGGTTAGGTTGATAGCCTACAGAGGAGGACCGTTAGTAAGGCGGGTTCGGTCCGATTCAGATTAATCCGGACTGAGCACAATTTAAAATCAGTTGGCCCAAACTCTACCCGTCCCAAAATGAACCCAAACTCATTGAGCCCAAACATTTAATTTTTCAGTTTTGGCCAGTCCAAATAGTAGTTGAAAGTGTAAGTTCTTACTCATAAATAGTAGAGAATGATTGCCATAAATAGAAGTTGCTACTAACAACTCCTCCTTTACGTGGGAAGCTGTTTCTAAACATTATTGACACTTTGAAAATGACACTTCTAACCCTGAACACAATATTAAGACTCCTTCGAGATGCTAAGAGTATTTCAAAAAGTTAGTTGAGAAAGTAATATGTTAGAAAGTGAAATTTTAATTTTCTCAAAAGCTGTTTGGTTGTATCAGGAAAATGTATGACTGACAGAAAATCTTGATATTGATGTTTCATTAATATGAAAAAATAATAAAGTTTTTCAGCTGCCAGTTTACCCTACAATGTGCAAGTGCAAGAAGAAAAAAGCTTTTGATGGTGAAAGGTGGGATGGGGAACATGCTATTCTTCTCTCCTTTACATTTTCATTTTCACAAACTCCTTTTATTTTTACTAGAAAACAAAAAAGGACATTTTCAACAAAAGAGTTTGTTTGAAATATTTTCTGTAGTATCCACACTTTTCTGGATATGGATATGCAAATACGCATATTTTGCAGGAAAATTATATTTTCTTTATTTTCCGCCTATTCAAACGGAACCTGATATTTTAAAAAATAATATTTTATCTCTAAATTTTAAGATTATTTTTATGAATCTGCCTTGTTAAGGTATTTAACTCAATGTTTTAAAACCCAGTCTTGCTTAGTCGGTTCAACCGGTACTCAGTGCTATAACCGAGCCGAGTGGACTTTTAACCCAATATGTTTCAAAACCCGACAAGACCCATTGGTTAAATTGGTTAAACCAGTTACCCCGCCGGGTTTAGAGCAATATTAAGAACCCGGTTTGGTCATTACATCATAAAGTTTTTAGACTTTTAATTTAAATTTTATGAACATGTGTTGAGCTATTGGTGTTTGAAATATTAGTAGCAAATGCATTATTCAAAGAATAGTTGTTTTATTTTTTTATATTATTATATTTAAATTATAGTACACGTGACAACACTTTAATGGGTCGATCCAGGTTCACCCACCGATTCAACCAGGTTAACCCAACTCGCTGTCTTTACCGGATTACCACCCGAGTAAGGTTTTAAAACATTGATTTAACTTGTCCATATTATCAAACGCATTTTTTCAAACCAAGCTACTTGTTGATGATGTGGATAATCACTTATTCAATGAGTGCTTGTCCAAAAGCACAAGCTGAGGCAAACACAACATTATAATCAAACATAAAGCAACAATTCTAATTTTTCATTTAAAGAGAGTCTCATTGGTTCGTGGAATTGAAGGTGGAATTGGAATTCGAATTGTACATAAATTTCACAAACTTTATTTGTAGGCGTTTTTTGAAACTGTCGAATTCACATGGGATAAACTGTTAATTGCAATTCGCTATCCCCATGGATTTCAAATGGATGTGGCATTAGGTGGGGTTGTGTTGAATAAAAAAATAAAAAAATAAATCTTTTTTCATACCATTCTCATCTTCCTTACTCATCATCTCTATTCCTTGTAAGAAAAAATTCTAAATTCTAATTATTTTTTGACATCCAATTATGAAAATCTAAATTCTACTTAATTTCAATTCTCAATGAATTAGGATCGGAATTGCAAATTCTAAGATCAATTTCAATTCTTAAAAACAATTTGACCCTTATCCTAAATCTGACACGTGGCAAATATATAGAAATATTAGAATTCTCCTCTAAAATTAAGTGTCATTTACATGAATGTCATTACCAAGATCAAACTGCGATCAATTCATAGACTTGTCCACGTGGCAAAAATATGTGAAACATGCCAGTGTCTTAATCACGTGGTGTCTCCTCTCCACCAGAAAAGGAAACAAGTGCCTCGTAATACAACCCGCGCCCATAAGATCGTTAACGCTAACAGCTGGATTTATTCGCTGATCGAGCTGATCTATTCTGTCTCTCCTCGTGCGCACCTTAGTCATTTACGCGTAAATTAGTTTTTCAAACTTCTCACTCCTTTATATATTAACCCCAAAACCATCCTTGAGAGAGAAGAAACTAGAAATAGAAAAATTAAACAAAGATGGTCGCCGGATTCCGACCCACGCTTTCCTTCCCAAACCGCCGATCACCACCGGAGAAAACCTTCCATGTCCGATCAACCAGTCTTCCGTGCAGATCACATCCCGTTATCTCCCAGCTCAAAGATGAGATCAATGAGCTCAGGATCTGGGAACCTAAAGCCGCCAAACGAACAACGGCTTGGCTAATCGACGGCTTGAGCCAGCTCAAAACCGTCCATGACTCCCTCGACGATCTCCTCCAACTTCCTCAAACCCAGGAGTCTCTCCGCCGTCGATCCGATTGGATCGAGAACCTTCTGGAAGATTTCCTCCGATTCGTCGACGTCTACGGAATCTTCCGAGCCGCGCTTCTTGCGCTAAAGGAAGAACAATTGGCGGCTCAGGTGGCGATAAGGAGAAAAGACGAGTCAAAGATTGCTTTTTACAGTAAGGCTCGCAAGAAAGTGAACAAGGAGATGACTGAGTTAGTTTCGGTCGTCCGATGTATCGGACGGAGTTCGGTGCCGGAGTTAGTTTCGGTATCGGACGGTGATGCTGAGCTGGCTGCCGTTCTTAGAGACGTTAATGAGTTGACGGTAACGGTTTCGGTCGCTCTTTTTAACGGAATCTCGTCGTCTTCTTCCAGGTCGTCGAAATCTTGGTTGGGAAGGAAATTTTCGAAGAAAGTCAAGACGGAGGAAGGAATTCAAGAGTTCCAAGAAGGTGAAGTGGAGGGTTTGAGAAAGAAGGAAGATGAGGAGTTGAGAAGAGCTTTGGTGAGCTTACGAGCAATGGAGGATTGTATCGGTGGGATTGAGAGTGGAAGTGAGAGAGTGTTTAGGAGTTTGATAAGCACTAGAGTTTCGTTACTAAACATTCTCACACAGTAGAACGTAGAGAAGAAGAGAGAGAAAACATAAAGAAAACGAAGACTGTAAATTTTCTTTTGATTTCTTCAAAATTCCAGAAAAAAAAAAAAAAGTGGGATGTATGCATGGTGTAAAGTTCGTGAAAATTTGTCCAAATTGATTTTCTGTCAAAAGAGAAATACCAATTTCCATTTTTTATCAATCTTTTTTGCATCTCACTTAAATCATTGTGTTCATGTGTTTGATTTGTGTTTTTCATCTCTGTTTATCTTTCTTTCTTAACAATATAATCATCGATTGATAACAAAATACGTTTTCTTTGTCCCTTAAACAAATGGTTTACTAATTAGTGTACGAAATTATTTTTGGGTGAGCTACTTGTGGACTTGTTAGAGATAGTGGGTGGCTCATATTGGAGTGAGGATCTTCTGTGATCTGAATCATAGAAAATCTCTTGTGATATGTCACAAGAGATCGACACGTCCTAAGAGGCCCACAAGTTGTATTGTTTGTGGGCCCCTTAGGGTTCACTCATTTATTGTGTTTTTAAATTTGTGGGCTCCTAAGACAGGTGTCGATCTCTTGTGGCGGATAACAAGAGGTTTCCTGTGATTCGGATAATAGAAGATCCTCACCCCTCATATTCATTAGTCTCTAGATCCAAGGGAGAGGGACCCAAACCCCGCAAGACAATACAATAAGGATATATTGAAAAGTTGTCTCATATATCAGAAAGAAGTATAAGTTGTAACTCTATTTCATTTTTGACAGCTTTGTTGAATGTGTGCATTGTTGTTGAATGTGTGCATTGTTTGATCTTCGTTTTTATTGTGCTTATTATTATTGCTTGATCCGATCAATAAAACTTAGAATAAGTCAAAAGTATCGAAGAGACATGAATACTTCCTATTAATTTTATTGAGAAGTTTTAATGTGGTTGATGCGGTCGGAAACGATTTCAACCCAGCAATAAGCACTTAAATGAGTAATCTTTCATTTTGAAACCGTTGCTAATTTTTTTTTAATTTTATGAGATCGGAAGGCGCACTACTAAGGTATTGGGTCGAAGGATCTGTGGGTAAAATTGTAATTTCATATGATATTATATTGAATATTTTGCTGCTCTTGTAATTAATACTTTTTCTGGAGCTTTTGAGAATAGTGAAATCTGTTGTGAATCCATGGATGTATGCACTATTTTCGAATCATATAAAATTGTTGTATATATGTGGTTGATTTATTTTCTCCTTCTTTCTTTAAAGTTCAAAGCAAAGTTAGCTAAAAACCTAACACAGAGTACTGATGATCTGGTGATCTAAAGAATCTCTTTGGACACGCGGTGTGATCTTAAAACGCGTATGTGTACGCTTTTAAGATACGACCGCAAATGCCACATCATATATAAAGCAGTTACCTGCTCTTTCCACTAACTCTCGCGTGTGAACGCCGAATGGTGACTCGCATCCCTATTGGGCCACGTCAACTGTATCGATGGTCTTTTGACCTGATACAGGATTTGTGGTCACCTTGTCTTAATCAATGGTTAAACTGCAGGTTAAAATGTTAACTCTTGCAGTGAAAGAAACCTTATAGGAAAAGACAGTTATTGTGTATCCCTACCAGAGGCTAACCACCTTAAGATGGTCAATTCGTCAAGGGTTAGTCACCCTAAAATAAACTAAGGGTTAGTCACCCTTTTCATATGGCTAAAGGGTTGTGTCTCCTTCGAATGACATAAAATGAGGGTTAGTCACCCACAATAGACCTTGCATTCAATTGACTTCGAAGGAGTCCTTACTAAAGGAACCTCCGAATTACGCTTTGCTCAACCCAAGAAACATCTCCGGATGATGATTCTTACTAACTGTGAGGGAATCCTTGAAGATGAGTCCTTCGAAGGTATGTTCTTACCTTTAATGCCATGTGTCACCTTCGAATGACAGTTATGGACCCACAAAATTTACTTGTGTACTTTACTTTAAGAGTACTTCAAAGGAAGCGAATTTCTCTCACTAAAATCCAAATCAAAGGTATTCGAATTAGTTATTTAACCCAGAATATCTGTCAAAGCTTGAATGACTCGTTTTATAAAGAAGATTGAAGTAAATCCCCAATTCATTCATGTGCTAAAACCTCAGCTACTTTTATATATATATATATATATATAATGTATATCTTATCTGAGAGAATTTTTGTCTTATGGCAGTGATAAGAACGAAACGTTATTTTATAAAACTTTATGCATGAGACACATATCATCTGATCTATGATCTTCTAGATTCTAAGGCAATCTATCACATAGCAAGTTTACTTGATCGAATGACTCAGTACAATTTCCTTCTGGAAATAACTTAGCCACGTTGAATACGCGTATACTTGGATATGCATTGCTGCATGGAGATATTTCCAAGCTTCTCTCTGGACAATTGTCTAATTGATATATGTGCTGGTCAGGAGAAGATGCCATTGGATGATTTCTCTATAAATAGCAGAGATTGCCGACAAATCAGGGCAACAATTCAGAATTCGTAGGCATTCCTCACAATCTGAATAGCGGTTGGAACATTGAAAATATCTTATCACCTTCAAGTAAAACACACAGATACTTGAAAGACTAAGAGTGATAACTTATCAAGAAAAGCCTATAGGAAACGCCTCGTGTCCTTCTAACACTAAGGCTCCCTATTCTGTGGTGTGCGTTCTTATTGACACCCCGGACATCTCAACGTCTCTCCCTTTGATCATTTTCTTATCTTATTTACAAATTATATTTCAGGAAGAAACGCTCTAAATAGAACAATTATACAATAGTTTAGGCTATCCTGAAATAAACTCTTCAGACTACATCTGATGCTTTTATATTAGTGAATTCAAACTTTACCAAATAAAGTATTTGAATTTTGAATTATTACAATTTTTGTATCATCAATACAGATTGAGTTTAACCAAGTTAATTGGATGATTATCTGAATTGCCAATGTGATGAGTCCATGGGACAAAACACGCTTCCCTCCTAAAAAAAACATAAAATGAACATATTGATCAGGTAAACTAAAAATGCTTTCCCCTTCATCTATTTCATCTTAAACATGTTGTGCATGATGAGTTTAGCTTACACACCGCGTGCCTATTACTGAGATCACCCGGTATTAATTTTTTAATCTTTTTTAATTCCTTATAAGTTAGAACTAGTTGAGTTTAGGTAGTTGGCCTTTTGCAATTGGGTCGGTCAGTTTAATAAGAGAGAGGACTTGTTTGGATGTGGTGGCCATGACATGATAGGAGTTATCATAATCATCATCCTTATCATTTCGTTAGGGTGGAAGAATGTAGCCACAAGAGCAGCCCTACCTAGCTAGTAGTTGTATCAATTATTTGCTGTTCAATTGGCACCGGATTCCCCTCACATTGCCAAGACTTTTTTTTTTTTCTTATTCTCCCACTTGCACATGTAGGTATATATATATAGCTGTGCATGTTGGGCTCGCATCCTCTACAGCTTAAGGGTTACAGCAATCCATACAGCACCGTTGGATTGCTGCCACATGGGTACCTCAATGGTACCCATGTGTTATTAGAAAGGGTACCCAGTTTTAAGGGTACCCATGTGTTATTTAAGAAAA
>JAUPMG010198842.1:0-10046 GCA_031762675.1 Pachysandra terminalis
TGAAAGCTTATTAATTTCAAATTTCTATAAAGTTACTTGTTTGATGCAGTATTATAGCATGCACAAACTTTTTACCATTAATGTTATATATGCAATTATTTATAATAATTGGGCTTTATGACCCAATGGGCATAAGAAACCAAACTGAACCTGACCCACAGGTTGAAAACACGATCATAATCTGTGAATTGGCTTGGGTTTGGCTGCATTTATGGGTCAGATCAGAAATTGCCACCCATAAGTAAGTATGAGTAGTCCTAATCATTTTGTATCGGGAATTAGCAGACTATGCCTGAATCCGATTGGTTCTGCTAATACGCATACAACTTGTTTGAGTGGTTTTTATCACATGATTTTTTATAACCACCCAAAGTGTACACGCTGTAACACTCAGTGCTAACTGCTAATTGACTAAAAATTAACTTAGATATTTATTTGCTTTATCTGAATTGAAAATATATTGTTTTGCAAGTTGAGTTAGTTTAGGGTACCCATTGACTGGACCCTAAGGACTGTTGGTTAATTGTGTGTGCTATATGTGCACATCTGGAGGAGTCACGTAAGAGTTTTTGCTTGAAAGAAAAAAAAAAAACTTTGATGTGGTGCGACTACCTGATCTTGTGTTATTTGAGACCAAGAATGACAGGACAGATAATTGCAATCTTCTCTCCATTCATCTCCTCCCCCCCCAATTTTCTGTGTTTGTGAGTACATCCAGGTGGACTCCCCAGATATCTATGCACCCTTTTTATCACGCCTTCATCAAAGACTCCCGAGGGTCTACATGTCAGGTTACCTAGATTTCATGTTGCAAGTTTTGTTGATTGGTTTTGATATATGTATTCGTAGACAGGTGGTATTTTTGCAGCGAGCCAGAGGAACTTCAACAAACTCCATGTTAGCATCCAAAACAACAGACAATACATCGACTTCTGAAATTGAAAACAAATACTTGGAAAGCATTCCGGAAAATGAAGTTAGGATGGAAAATGAAGATGTGGCTGAGAAAAGTGAGGAAAAGAGCGCAAACATTAAAGATGCAAGTGAAGAAGGGATAAAGAGTGTGATTAATTTTCTTAAAGATAAGATTCCTGGATTGAAAGTTAAAGTCATGAATGTTGATATTACGGAGGAAGTATTAGGGGATAACGACTCTGTGGAACAGTTAATGCAGGAAGCTGATGAGACGACAAGCTCTGTTGAGAATTCAGAAGATGAAGCTAGTAACCTGGATGATATTCAACGTGAGGAGGTTGTTCTGGGTGAAGATACCAATACAAGAGAAGAGGATAAGAATATGCCTATGAAGCTTTATATTGGTGGAGTGTTACACAATAAAGAAGAAACCTCTTCAAAGGATGAATATGTGCGTATTCCAGCCGAAGTACAGTATCTGGAAAAGAATTCTTTTGTTCTACATGTTCCTGGGAGAAACAAAGATTCTGATGTTAGAGGAAGTAAAGTGTCAAAGGTCAAAGTAGCAGCTGTTGCAGCTCAGGGAGTTTCCGAGCTCATGCCTCTTGATGTTGCAAAGGCATTTTTGGGTGTCGATAAGGTTTCTTCAAAGGTGAGATTGCAATAGGTTTGGAGCCTTCTTGGTTTAGAAAAATGAAATGTTAGACATTTTGCACACAGTTTGGTCTTTCTGCTTGCTTTTCATTGGTTCTGTAATTAGAAATGAATATGGTAATCACTTGAAGCATAATGACTCCTCAACATTTTTTTTCTTCTTTGATCTTATTAGAAAATTTTACTAGACTCTTCTCTAATAGATAAAACTGAATAGAAGCCCTTCTGAAAACTCGGTTTGTCATCCAACTTACATATTATTCTACTTTTGAAGATCTAAGTGAGATTAATTTTTTTTTTTGCCTTCTTGATAATATATTGATCAACTGCTAACCCCTCATTTAGGTTTCTAGAGAAGTCCGTGAAATTGTCAAACTTGCAGCTAGCCAGGTGCAAAAGCGAAGCCAACTAGCTGAGTATACAACTTTTAGTCGGATCACCACTTCCAGAGATGAATTAGATCCATTGGATGGTATATGTTCTACTATTATCAACTTTGTATATTAACAATAACAAGTTTGTTGAAGATAAGATCTATTGGTTGAGTTCAGGCCTTTATTTTGGAGCATTTGGCCCTTATGGCACCGAGGTGGTACAGTTGAGGCGTAAATTTGGCCAGTGGCATAGTGTGGATGATATGGACAAGTGCTCAGATGTGGAATTCTTTGAGTATGTTGAGGCAGTGAAGCTGACAGGGGATCTAAATGTTCCTGCTGACGAGGTCTCTAGCCATTTAAATTTGTTGTTGTCAACTTGGTTCACTTTATTTGCAAATACGTCTTTCTCTTTCTGCTCCTAGACAAACTTACATTGTCTTATCTGTTATATTTATTGCGCAGGTTACATTCCGTGCCAAGATTGGGAAAGGGAGTCGAAATCCCAACCGTGGGATGTATCCAGATGAACTAGGAGTGGTAATTATTCTTGCAAAGGAATGTCCTTGTGTTTTTCTCTATTCCCTGTTTTGCCGTTCTTCCCTGGCTTTTAAACAATCCGTTGCTTGGTTCTGAACTAGGAGCACTACATGTTACATTATTTTTTTTTTAACGATTGAGCAATAATAATTACTCATAAGTTGCAAGTTTTAAAACTTCAAATTAGTTTTTCGGAAGTGGTAACATATGGCGTTGGTCAATGAGAAGTGTTAATGTATTCAAATAGAAATTCCATCTGAATGAGTGTAGTCAAAGCACTGCCAATGCATCATTCACCTCTTTTGGACACCCAGTGCTTGGTCCATGGTTTAGGCAGGGAGTTCTTAAGAGTTAAGATGCATTCGCCTTGTGATGTACAAATATAAGTGTGCAGCCAGCCCGAAGAACCAGCTACCACAAAAATAAAAGATAAAAACAAATTCTTTTACAAATTAGGTACATTGCTGTATGTATTGCAAAAGAGTTTGTCAAACTAATGGCCCTCCGTCCTCTCCAAGATGTCTCTCGACACCATTCCCGGGAAGAGTCTCCCTAGCAGCACCCCTCATGGTAAGCTTATCCACTGGCTCATTACCGGACCTTGGCATGAGATGTTTAGTCCATTCTCAAGGATTGAGACATTCTAATGCAGTGGGTAAGCTTCCAAGAGCAAGTGTATGATACCACCATAGATGAATCCCCCTTCATCTCTAAATCTCAGAAACCTTGAAGTTGTCTCTCCGTTCTGCCACTAAGGCAAGTCAGCACTTGCACAGTGTAAAAACAAGTGATCTACAGACTCGCTTGGCACATGATGCAAACCTGAAGGCTTAGTGTTTGGTTCTTCTCTTTTGGAGTATGTCATCTTGATTCTAGCAGGAACAAAAGGTTTCTAGATGTTGGTTGTTGCAAAATGTGAGCATGCACTACCACTAATGATGATGTGGTCATGTTTATTTGCCAATTGTTATTTAATTTTGTTAGCACTAATATTCTGGTTTTACATTTGCTCTTTTATAACCTTCATTTCCAACTGTTAAGAACCACTTACTCTAAAAGCTTAAGCTGTTAGAGAACGGCACAACAATGTATATCAAATGGTTCAACACCCTCCCTCACGTGCGGGCTCTGCACGGGAGCAACACATCCGGGAGAGAACACAGGGCACTGAGGCAAATACACACCACACACCTGCACAGGAACAACACCTGTTGGAGAACAAACACACAAACACACACCCCCAGGATTCAACTACTCGACCTCCCACTCTGATAACATGTTAAGAACCACTTACTTTAAAAGCTTAAGCTATTAGAGAATGATGTAACAATGTATATCAAATGGTTCATCACCAACAATAAATAAATATATATATTTTCTTTAATGCATTTAACAAATTAAATAATGTTGCTTGCCTAGGTATACTTCTGTTGCCAAGGCAATATAATTGAAAATTGGATCCAACCGTGTGGAGTAACTTTTTTTCTCTAATTTGGGGTGACTTGCATTGGGCCTTTAGATATACAGATATAGGAACTGATCTGCCAAAGAATTCTTCCAGGTTGCAAGTTACAAGGGTCAAGGAAGAATAGCAGAATTTGGATTCAAAAATCCTAAGTGGGTTGATGGTGAACTACTCCAGCTTAACGGCAAGGTAAGGGGACATTCATGAATTCTAAGCATTGTTTCTGATCGTAAGAACTGCTATTTCACAACACACTGGAGACTTCATACTTTGTTACATCCAGTCTCCAACTTGTGGGATGTTTGTCCATCCTGATCTGCCAATTGATAAGCCATCTCTAGCATAGTGTGAAGTATCAGATGATCCCGAGTTGGATCGGCCGATACAACTCGGATTTGGCTCGGGACGAGCTGCGATCTTGAGCTCGATAAAAAACTTCAAAATCGACTGTCTTTGTCCGAAACCGAGACAGATCGTCTGATCCGGACTATCTGACTTGGATCAATTAGGGATGTGTGAACAATATTTAGTAAATTACACTTCTAATTGGATCAATTAGGGATTTAATTGATGGGGCTTTTGTAATTGAGCTATTTAGGACTGCGATTGAACTTTAATTAGATCAATTAGGGTTTTAATTGAGTCATGATTGGTCTAATTAGGGATGTGTGAACAATATTTACTAAATTAGACTTCTATGCTTAGCATTTTCTAAGATTTATATAAATGTAACTATAATTGCAATTATTGCATACTTTGATTTGGTAATTGTTTGGATGCAACAATATTGGTTAATAAAATGATTTTTAATAAAAATTTCAACATGTTTTTATGTATTTGCATTTTTTTTTTTTGTAATTTTTCTGTTTTTTTAAAAGAAGTTTCTTGGCCATGTTTTGGATTGGTCGATCCTGAGTTGGATCGCCGATAAAGATCCTCGATCCGATACCGAGTTTAAATAGCATAGTCTGGGAATTGCACTGACTTGGGTATCCGAACTAGTGATAATTACAACTTTTGGATGTTAAATCAAAACACCGCTAATATTGTCACCGGCTGTCTAGAATAACGGTTATTTATCAGATGTTAGTTTCATCCAAGGACTTCAATATACATAGTATAGTCTATGAAGCTGCAATTGATTGAATGGTTGCCAATATGAGATTTTCATGGTTATTTCATTTTGAAGTACTTAGATTAAACAGGTACTGAGTAGTCGTATCGTTGTTTTGTGGTTTATGTAGGGCATGGGGCCGTATGTCAAGGGTGCAGACCTTGGTTTCCTCTATGTTGTCCCAGAGCAAAGCTTCCTTGTGTTGTTCAACCGTTTGAAACTACCAGAGTGAGGCCTTGTAACAATCATCTACTGGACCTGACACCTCTTTTGGATGATGCCTTTCCCCTTATTAGTTAAAAGATCAGAAGAGCGTGGATACACAAAGGAGAGGGTTTTCAATTGTCTTTGTGTACTGGGTAGTTTGCCTTCTCTATCATTCATGTTCACTACATTTCCCTCTTGAGATGTAAATATTATATATGCGGCTCCCTCGACAAAAAAATAAATTGAGGGGAAGAACAACTATGTTATTATTTTTTTTAATGTTGTATTTTATGCATTAAGAGTGTTGCTAACCTCCTTTATCTTTTTATTGGTTTCATACTTTCCTACTTGCTGTCTTCTTTATCTTAAAATGAGGAGCAATTTGCAAGTGTTATACATACCTTTAACTTGGTAGGTTGTGTTTGGAACCTTGGATTTTAAAAGAAATGAAAAAGAAAAGAAAAGAAATGATAAGTGGTTCTTTTCAAGTGTTTGGTTAAGATTAGACATATAAAGAAAAGAAAATAATAAAATTTTGCTTCTGACGATTTTTCGGTGAGTTTTATAGATTTCGGCAAGATTGAGTAACTGCCAAGGAAAGATATGCCATGTTGTGAGTTAGAATAGAATATTGAAGAGTGCTCTACACTTTTTCTTTCAAGACCTCTACCATTTTAGTTGTATTTGGATCCTGGATTTTGATAGAAAAGAAAGAAAAAATTTCTTTTCTTTTCTGTCAATTTCTTTCTTTTCTTTGGAGACCTCTGGCTTTTTAGTTGTATTTGGAGCCTTGGATTTTGATAGAAAAGAAAGAAAATTTTAGAGAAATCACATTCTTTTATTTGATTGAAGAACGAAAGAAATGGGGATAGAGAAATTCGGTTAAAAAAATTTCTCTTTGAAAATTAAAACCTTTTTTTTCAGAAAGTAGAGATTTTGAAAGAAAAGAAAAGATAGTCTAGGAGTATTCCCCAGTTTTGCAATATAATCCATGACATCTCTTATATGTTCTTGATAATCAATCAATCTTGTCGAAATATATGAGAACTTACCGAAAAATCAGTGAAAATTGTCAGAATCTGATTTTGTTTTTTCCATGTCTCATATGAATCGAACACTGGAAAAGAAATACTAATCATTTCTTTCCTTCCTTTTTTTTCCCACTTTTATTTTTTTTTCTTTTCTTCTAAAATCTAAGGTTCCAAACACAGTCAATTGAGGAGAGAGGTTTTGATCCCAACAGTGAAAAAATTTCAAGTTAATTTTTTTTTTCCAAAACTCTATCACCATCTCTTTTCTTCAACTAAACAAGAAAGTTTTTTCTCCAGCATTTTCTTTTCTTTCGACTCAAAATCTGAGATCCAAACACAGCAGTATAGCTTAAGCCTTCCACTATTTCAGCTACCAGTTGGAACTTTTTGTTAGAACAGGAGCTGGCTCTGGGTTGATATCAATGTTTTAAATTTTGTTTTTGCAAGACATTTTGCCAAGGGGTGTCTGTCAAAAATTTGCCCATATTTTGCTAAAATTTTGGCAAAATGGAGAAATATCACCATTTCGCCAACCATGATTAATATGCATACAACTTTTGCTAAATCTTCTCTGAAAGACGTGCATTCACTTTTTCAAAAGAAAAGTAGATTGAAATGATGCAACTACCATGGAAAGTAGATAGTAGGAAAAAAACAAAATCTTGGTGGCATCAAAAGGCAATCGAAACTTTCTTGTTTGTATTTTTGGTCTCTTTTGCTTTCTTGATTTTACTTTTCCCTTAATTTTGCTAAAATTTTGCTAAAATTTTAGCAACCCAGAGCCAAAACCTAATCCTCTTTTAATGGATAGTGACAAAACCTAATCCTCTTTTAAGTATGTCTTTGCTAGTAGTAGAATCTGTATTGAAGTTCAATCTGGATCTAGTTATTTGTCATACAGCCCAGTTTGGTGGGGCCTTTAATATGAAAGAAGGTTTTTTTTTATTCATTTAATTATGAGTAAATTACATTTATAACTTTTTAAGTTTTGTATAATTATAACAAATATCCTTCAGGCCATCACAACCCCTTATTGGGTCAACGGGGTCTAATGATCCGTAACAGAAATTGATTATTTGTTCATAATAATAAAAAATAAAAATCAAATAATTATTTTTCTTCATAAAATTAAAAGATAGTTGGGATTTTCTACGAGGATTTGTTCTCACAACTCTGTTTGAATTGTAGGAAAATCAATAAAAAGAAGTTTATAAACTATTTTACAAATAATTAATTTTTTTCTATATTTTTTTGGTTATTTGAAATGAAGATGGAAAACAAATTTTAGAAACTACAAAAAAACAACAGTGTCCACCAATATTAGAGATAGTTTAAGGCAATGAGAGAGAGAGAGAGAGAGAGAGAGAGAGAGATTTGTAGCTGAAGAGATAAAGGATTAGGGAGAGTGAAGGAAAGAAAAGAACTAGATTATAGAGAGAGTATTAGGAGAGAGAATCATGTCTGTGTATGGATGAGAGATTATCGGAAAGCTTAGAAAAAAAAGGTCCTGAGTTGTGAAGGAAAATAATTTCAAGTAGATTTTTTTGAAATTGTTTTTCAAAATTTTTAAAACTTGTTAAAAGTGTTTTCTATAATTTATAATTTTTCATTGCAACAAACATAAAAGAAAATAAAATTCAAATATATATATATATATATATATTTCCATTATTTTCCGACAATTCAACCGATTAAGATTATTAAGCAACAAGAAAAGTTTTTTACTCTATTGACACTTACTAAACGAAGCAGAAGGAGCTTTTATCGACCCATATGGGGAGGTGTTCGTGATGATGGCCAAAGTTTGAGGTGTACATTTTACAATCATATAAGGATAAACTCCACTTACAGCCCTTACCTTTCTGACAGAAGCAGAAACACTCCTTCACTTTTCCTGAAATGTCACTTACATCTCTGAGGTTTATACAATAATACAAAGACATTTTTTCGGTTGACTTTTTATTTAGATATTAATAAAAGTGTTGATGTCATTCAAATATTTGACTATATTATCCTTATCTAAAGTCATAAAATACATTTATACCATTTTTTTTAAAGTCATTTATATCCTCCACCACCACCCTAACACCACAATCACTACCACCACCTAAGTGTGCAAGGGATGCACATTGGGTGGTGGTGGTGAGAAGTGATGGTGGTAGTGGTGAAGGTGACGTGGTGGTGGTGGTAGTGGCGAAGATGACATGGTGGTGGTGGTGGGGGTGGTGGTGGTAATGGTGATGGTGATGGTGAGGTGTTGGTGAATGTAGAGTGGTGGTGGTGGTGGTGGTAGTAGTGTGGTGGTGGTGGTGGTAGGGTGATTTTGGTTGTAAGAGTAAAGATTTAATAATATAAGGTTAAAAAGATAAATTTGTATATTTTTTGTAAATATTTAAATAAAAAGTCAACATAAGAAGTGTCTTTACATTACAGTGCAAACCACAAAAGGTGTAAGTGGCATTTCAGAAAGATGAGGGGAGTGTTTTTGCTTCTGACAGGAAGGTGAGAGGGTGTAAGTGGAGTTTACCCTTATATCAAATCCAACGGGGTATCAATATAATTACCCTTCATTTATTAATCTTTTCCTTCCCCGTTTTTTTACCACTGAAGAATAAACAGGGCGAGATAAAGTAGAAAAGGCAGAATGTTGTCTAGGCCAGTGGCTGTGTTTGCGTGGTCCCCATCACAGCTTCTAAGAAGCTTAAAAACTTCACTTTTCGTTTACAATTTACAAAAGTCTCCGAATACAGTAGCGTTTCATTTCTACGGAAACGCGAAAAGAGATGGACGGAGAAGAAAAGAGCAAGAAGACCTCAGGCCACACACAAACTGAGACGGAGTCTTCGCTGCTCCGATCGAATCGGGGGGAAACACCTCTATCCCCGGTTAAATCACCAGAGAAGTCTCCATCTAAGGCCATTGTACCTCTTGATCAGAACTCTCATGGATTCTTGGCCTTCCGATCTCCACCAGAATATCGGAAGCAGGTAACACCGCCGCCGGAAAATATACAGGTAAGCATGCCGGTGAAGCCTCCGTCTCCGGTCATCGTGGTGAATAATCGGTCGCTGCGGGAGGAGCTATCGGCGGCTACGAAGGTGGATCCTGGAGGAGGAGGAGGAGGAGGAGAATACGGTTTCGCCGATGGAGTTGCTGTCGAAGATGGTGGTGCGCCGCGATCAAGGGTGGTGTCGTCGATTCTTCGGAGATCCAGGAGGGGAACGATTGCAAAGAGGGCGGCCTTAGGGTTTAGGGTTTGTGAGGTTATGTTCTGCTTGGTTTCGTTCTCTGTAATGGCGGCCGATAAGACTCAGGGTTGGAGTGGTGACTCATTCGATAGATACAAAGAATACAGGTTAGTTCTCCACTATCCTTTTTTCTTGGGCTTTTTGCATCTGTACTCTTATATTATGGGGTATTTATAGTTGTATCCCTGCATTTTTTTTATATCTATATCTATCCACTGTATTTATCGTAATTGTTGCATTTGTATACCCAACGTTAAAACATGCGAACTTCCGATACTTATTTTTATTGAATGATCATAATAATACCCTTTTACTTAATAAGTGAACTTCCGATACTTATTTTGATTGAATGATCATAATAATACCCTTTTACTTAATAAGTGCTTTTTTTTTTTTCCTTCCTTCATCCCCCTCTGTTATCGTTTTTTTTTTTTTATAAATTGGGTGTCCGGGCCTTAGGCCCGTCTAACCCCAAGTAGGAGGCTTGCGCAGCAACCC
>JAUPMG010198864.1:0-10045 GCA_031762675.1 Pachysandra terminalis
TTTCTTGGCTTGGAAGTAGCTCGGTCATCCAAAGGCATCAGCTTATGTCAAAGAAAATATGCCTTGGATATCCTTCATGACTCAGGTTTCTTAGCAGCAAAACCTGTCAAATTTCCCATGGAACAAAATTTGAAACTCTCTTCTTTAGAAGGTATTCTTTTGGATGATCCCTCCCCTTATCGAAGACTCATTGGCAGGCAGATCTATCTAACTATTACTAGACCAGATCTTGCTTTTACAGTGCAAGTTCTTAGCTAATACATGGAAAACCTCGGCAGCCTCACCTAGATGCAGTCCATAGAGTTCTCAAATACTTAAAAGGAGCAACTGGGCAGGGCCTTCTCTTTCCTGCAAATATAGATTTTCATCTTAAAGCCTTTTGTGACTCGGATTGGGCAGGGTGTATAGACACCAGAGATCAGTTACTGGGTTTTGTGTGTTCCTTGGAGATTCATTAATATCTTGGAATTCTAAAAAGCAACAAATTGTTTCTAAGTCCTCTGCAGAAGCTGAATACCGAGCTGTGGCTTCCACTACATGTGAATTGTCTTGGTTACTCGCCTTATTGAAGGATTTCCAGATCTCTCATCCTCAACCAGCACTTTTGTTTTGTGACAGTAAAGCTACTCTTCATATTGCAGCAAACCCGGTCTTCCACAAAAGAACCAAGAACATTGAAATAGATTGTCATATTGTGAGAGAGAGAAACTGTTAGCCAAAGTTATTAAACCTCTTCATATTAATTCCACTCATCAACTCAGTGACATCTTCACAAAACCTCTTGGTTGTTCTCAGCTCCATAGTTTACTTAACGAGATGGGAGTTTTGGATATCCACTCTCCATCTTGAGGGGGGCGTCTTAGAGTTTTTAATTTTCCACAGTTTCAGTGAATTGCGATCGATCATAAAAACGATCGATCGAAATTGCGATCAATCTTCTGTTTGTTAAAATAGTTAGTTTTAATTTGTTATTTCTGTTGTACAATTTGTTAATCAGTTAGAGTTAGCTAGTTTAGAATCTTTTCTTTCTTTATTTGCTTTTGTATATAAATATACAGATGATGTAAGAAACGAATTATTCAATAAAGAATTCTTCTCTATTTTCATTTCCTCTGCTTCCGCAATCTCTGTTTTCTCTTTCTTTGTTATTTTCAATGGAAAATTTCAGAATTTGACAATAACTGTGACCTCGCGCATGTACTCCTTCGTAGTCATCACAAGCTCATGGTAGATCACCCATCTAGCTATCTCTGGAAAAGAGTACTGCTGGGGTGAATATAAACTGGTTGACTCTCGACTAAAGTCCTATAACATTCCTGTGGATCCTTTCTGGAGGCATGGAAGAAGAATCTTGCTGTGATTGCATTCCTTATTTTCGTGAAATTCCTCCCAGCACCCACAACATCCTTTCAAATAGAATATATTAATGGTGCTTCTAATTCACTTTCTGACTTCTTGATTCGAGAATTTTTGTAGGGAAAATATAATGCCAAAGCATAATCGCAGCAAACAGATCATTGAAGACACTTCCTCCAGATCCCCATCTTATTCATAGGCCATTTCCGACCATCTCCATATATAAATTATCCACGTTATAATATTCCTTCTCAACCTAATATCCCAAATCCTTTTCAAGTTAATGAACAGCCTGAACACAAATATTCACCTAAGGTACAATTGATATATTTTCAATTGAATACCATGACATCAATATTCCTGCTACTACTTTAGCTAGTAAATATTTTCCACCTCATTCACACTTTCCCTTTGATGGCCCCAAAAATCACCAATTTTATAAATCAATCTTAACAGAATCTCATTCTGTTATCATAACTCATTCACAGAACACAAATGAAAATAATCATTTTGCTTATTCCAAATTTCAAATCATCAATATCATGTCTAAGCAAACCTAGGGTGACATTAATACAGTCAAATTCTTTTACCAGCATCAAAATCGCACACCCTACTCTTATTGAGATCATATTAAAGCATGGGAATACTGTCTTTATTACCAGAATAAATACTTCAAACATTCCTGGTTCTTATTCTTCTGCCCCGAGTTTACATCTCTATTTCCTTCTTGGTTCTTACTTTGGTAGAAAAAGTTTGGTCCTATTCCTGGCTTTCTTCCCCAACCTGTTCTTGAGTTCTATGACATATACTTTGATAATAATCCAAATCTCAATAATGAAACTGTTTTTACCTTCCTTCAATTTATCCGTGAATTCTCTGTCCCTTGGATATCTGCTTGGCAATATGTGATCAATACTAATTGTGACCCTCCATTTCTCTGCTGACAGATTGCAATTAAATGGTGGGCTAAATGTGATTTTGATCACCTTCTACCTGATCAAATGATATTATTATATCCTAATAATTCTATTCCCATCAATATTCCTACTGTTCAAACATCCTCCAATGATCCATCCTCAATTATACAAATATTGAAGAAACAAATAATGGCTGAAAATCCCAATATCTCAGCAACTGATCTCAGGCTCCGTATTATGGAATTACTGGACAATGAAGCGGAATCTTGTTCTTCCAATCCACCCAATAACAATGATCCAAATACTACATTATTCCGTTGTGACTTATCTACTCCATAATTATCACCAATACGTCATCACCAATGCGTCATCACCAATACGTCATCACCAATAATTCCACCGAACAGACATAAGGGGACCACTTCACATGCATTCATGTGCGATTGGAATGGACATGGACAGCTGTCCACTGACAAAACTTCAATCATAAATTGCATCTACTTTCGGCTTTGCTTTATCTGGATGACTCCATCTCACCAGGACACGTATGAAAGCATTGCATTATTGTATCTACTTTATCTTTACTTTTGATTGTATGGATCAGATCTTTCACTTTTGTTTGAAGGGGTTTGATTTAGTTTTACTTTAGTTCTGTTAGATCTATATAAGGTCGGATCTCTTCAGTTGTAGATCATCAAAATTTTTTAAGTTTTCTCTAAGGCTTCCGCATCTATCTCTCTACTTTGCTATTACTTTTCATCTGTAAGATTTTCTCTATCACTGTAAGGTTTCTTACCTTTGTAATTAATTTAGTATTATCTTAGTCTTGTTGTTATGCAATCCTCTCTTTTGGTATCAGAACCAAGTTGTTAAATAACCTTAAGATATAAGGTGGGTACGAACCCCTGTCTCACTCGGGTCGGATCAAATCGCTTTTCGGTCTCTCCTCACGGATTGCAACGATAATCGTTAATCCCCTTATATTCTCACTATTATTATTGTATTCAGAGGATCCGTTTGATAATTTCGTATTGATTTATAAAATTTGCTTTTGATAACTTAATCATCCCAGTCGTAACAAGGTATAAACCTATTATTGCCAGGAAGGCGTGTTTGGTTATTATACCAGATTTTGTTATTGACATATTGGTTATCTATCTTAAGCATATTTTATAAAATGAAAAATTTAATCAGGACATTATCTAAAAAATCCTTTTCTACAAGTTCCTCATCTTCTCGTACTACAATTAATAGCGAAGAAATAAATTTTGAAAATATTGAAAAACATATTCAAAATTAGAAATTACCAAAATTCTCTGTCAAAGAAATTTATAAAATAGGTAGATTTAATATCCAATCTGACTACTCTATTAAAACTGTAGAAAAAAACTGTCAGTCTTATGAACAATCATGGTAATTTTCAATTACTTTCTCAACAATCTATCAATATTCATAAACAAAAATATGATTATTTACATAATGGATTAATACAAATAGCAATCAAACCCCAACTCGATTAGGTCTTAATACTTCAGTTTTAATATGTGTACGAGATAAAAGACATAAAATCTTTATAGATTCTTTACTAGGATTAATAGAATCATCTCTTTTTGAAGGACCGATATACTTTAATTGTTTTCCAGACTTATCAGTCTCCCTAAATGATCCAGGAATATTAAAAACAATAACCTTAAATATTCAGACTCAAGGTTTCAATATGGACCCCGGTTCTAAGAATTTAGCCCGTTGTTATAGAATATACTATAAAACTATGAATATGATCTGTCCTAATGCTATCCAAATTGACACTAAAGGTAAACCAACTTTGGTTCAAACTAATACTAGAAATAATGTTGTTGTTCCAAGAATAATAAAATTGAATGAAATAGCATTGCCTTCAAATTGGATTTTACAAAATGAAATAGCTCATGAATTACCTAGAAGCTCTCTTGAAAATATCATTGAACATCCTGATGGAAATGTTGAAATCAAATTCTCCTCAAATAGAAAAATAACCATAGGTAACTCATCTTGAAATAGTTCTTCTTCTAGACATTCTTGTTCTAATTTACCACAAACTGAATTTGAAAAATCATGCACAAAATGAAAAGGCATAAAACAAACCACTTCCCATTTACACCAACCTATTTATAATATAACTACACCTAAATCACTAGGTGATTCCATACAAGATCTTGGAGTTGATTTTGACATACTTGTTTTATCTGATAACGATTTTATAATTAATAAAGAATATTTGCGTACTGAATTTTATCATAATAAGAATTTTCAAAACCGAAAATGGTTTTTTGCTAATTACAATAAAGAACAAAGAGATCATCTCCAACAAAAATATTATGATAAACTAAATCAGTTTAAAATCCATATTTACTTTTTCAAATGGTTAGCAATAAATTCCAGAACTCCCAAAATCAATGTTACAGCTAATATTAATAATAAATGGGTTACAAGTTCAGGAAAAAATATTGAAGCAATTCATCCTCCTCCCGAATCAATAATTATATATGTACTTCTAAAAACACCAGAGCGTCACCTTATAAAACTACACAAACCCCCAATAAAAATATTCCTGCACAACTCGAACAAATATTACCAATATTAGAACAAACTAATTATACTAATATGTATTTACAAACTATAGGAAAACAAATAGAACGAATAAAAAATCTTCTTCAAATAAGTAATAAACCACATCCTTTACATATTTCAAATACCTCTAAACCTCAAACATCAATATTGGACATAAAACCCTTAGTAAAATCATTAGATCTCCCTAAATTTAATCTCAAAAGTTCACCAACAATAAGTAATGAATTTATTGACGAACTAACAAACAAATTAAATCAATTAAAAGTATCACAACCAAAGGATAAAAATATTATGGTTATTAATGAGCATACAATTTTCGAAAATAACGTAGAAGAATCAGATAATGATGATCAAGTATACGCTATAAATCACAAATCAAATTTTAAACCAAACAACTTCAAATGGAAACCACCTAAAAATTATTATAATCGACCTTCTTTGGCTGATACACAATATGAAGACTTTGATTTTTATTGGCAAACTAGTTACAATGTGAATATCTATGGAATGGATGAATATCAAATTATTAAAATTATACATCAAATGTTAATGTTTGCAAGAGCTGCTGAAATTGATAATAATAATTCTGACCAACAACCTGCCGCTATGATTGCTTGTGGATTTTCTGGCCAACTGAAAAGCAGATGGATTAAATATATTAACAGTTGTTAAAAGAGATCATAACAATACTATAATAAAACAAGAAAATGGTGCTGATATACAAGATGTTGTATATACTCTTACTACTAATATACTCAAACACTTTGTAGGCTATAATCCTATCGCCCAAGATAAAATACGTAAACAATTAATGAATCTTAGGTGTCACACTTTGTCTTCTTTTAGATGGTATAAAGATATGTTTTTTACAAAAGTTTTTCAACGTGATGACCCTAATCTTGAATTCTGGAAAGAAAAAATTATATCTGGATTACCACCTCTATTTGCTGATAAAGTAAGAAATGGTTTGAGAAGCCATCATCCTAATAACATCATATGGTGATTTAATAGTTCAAATTAATATTACTAGAAGTCAACTATGTAATGATCTTAAATTAAAAAATCAAATGATAAAAGAAAGATTACTTGAGAGTTTTGTGAAATGTATGGCTACGCTCTAATCAAAACCCCTTATACACAAACACAAAAATCGAAAGGTAAGCAAACCAAAACCTTTCATAAAACCAAAACTTATAAAACTCCTAAAAATAAATCTAATAAATTTATAAAAAAATGACACTACACAACATTCATCCAATAAACCTTCCTCTTCAAATAAAAAATTACCAATCTGTTATAAATGTTGTAAAGTAGGCCATTATAAAAATAAATGTCGAACCAAACAAAAAATCAATGAATTACAAATCGATGATAAATTAAAAGAACAATTAGCTTCTATCTTATTAAATACTGACTCTGAAGATGAAAATAATGAAATCTATGATAATAATGATGAAGAGTTAATACACTAATTCCTCTGATAATGAACCAAATAATGATTGTTCTAATTCTCACAATTGTGCTTGTATTAATTGCCTATTCCAAAACCAATTTATTTCTGTTTTCTCTCAAGAAGAAAGTTTTATAGTTGACACTATTGATCAAATAACTGATATTGATAAAAAAAACATGAATATATCATGAAATATATGCAATTACATAAACCAAACCAAAAACAATCTAAACCAAAATACATCATTAGAACTAACGAACCATATAATCGATTAAGACCACAACAAACTCGTGAAACCTCAATACTTGATTTACAAAATAAAATATCAAATGTTAAATTGGAATTACATGATCTTAAAATACGTCTTCAACATCTCGAATTATCTCAAGACTTCAATAATCCAACCTTAGAAAACTTTAATGAAGTTTACAATCACCAATTCATTCCACCGCTAGCAGATTTTCCAGAATCTAGTACAAAAAACCAAGCATTAGAGAATATTACTCATATGAATACTGAGAAAGAAAATTTTATTACCACTATTGACCTTTTCCTTGTCCAAAAATGGTATACTCATGTTACCATAGTAATTAATGAAGAATTCCTTCTCGTAACAATAGCCTTAATTGACTCTGGTGCCAATCTCAATTGCATCAAAGGACTTGTTCCTACTAAATATTTTGAGAAAACAACCCAAAAATTAAATACAGCTTCTGGTCAAAAACTGAGTATCTCTGACAAATTTTCAAATTCTCCTATATGTAATCAAGGCGTTTGTATATCTTCTCCTTATTAGTCAAAAATCTATCTCCGAGAGTAATACTTGGCACTCCTTTTCTCACAATGATTCAACCATTCACTGTTGATGCCAAAGGTATTCATACCAATAATGTTGGACCACATCTCACCTTTGAATTCATTGATAATCTCTTTACAAAAGAATTACATAATCTCAAAGAATCTATAAATTGTAAAGAACAATTTATTTCTCATTTAAAAGAAGACATCAACTACAAAAAAAATTAATAACAAAATTAAATACTCAGGAAATGCAAAAACAAATTTCTTCCTTCCAAAATAAATTAACCTCGGAAGTTGATTCTGATTTACCAACTGCTTTTTGGGAACGCGTGAAACTTTTTGTAACTTTACCTTATATTAATGATTTCAAAGAAATAAATATCCCTTCAAAATCTAAGCCTATCCAAATGAATAAAGAATTAATACTTCATTGCCAAAAGTAAATTGATGACTTGTTAAATAAAAAACTATTCCGCCCTAGTTATAGTATGGAAATTTTAGATATGGAGATGATCGGGTTAGGTTGGTTTGGGTTAGCCCAACCCAAGTTGCACCCCTACACATTGCAAACATAAGAGGGGAATTAGGAAATCTTACTTGCTACGATTACAAAATAAAATGTTTTGAAAATATAGGATTTGGGATAGTGCCCAAATGCTTGGTTCTCCCTCTCCAATACAACAATGAGGTAAGAAAAATACATTTTCAAGATGTGGAACCACTAAGATTAAGAACTATAGCAACATATGGAACAAATACTGGAAATTCGAAATCTCTTCCTACTTGAAAGGGCTCCAAAACTCAAAAGGTTACTACTGAAATCATATGGTAAAGATATTTACATTTACAACAAAGAACCCAAACAAGAAATGGCCAGGAACTTATCAACGGCAAACGATGCAGACTCAAGCACGCCGTTTACTTAGACGCCATGAGTTGGGTTCGTGATATCTGTCATAAAGCGGTTCAATCCGCTCTTGACGCTTGCGCTTGCTCATCTTTGTGGGATCCGCTACCTTGAAAAATCTCGGCGCTAGTTCAACGAGCCATTTAGGGTCAATAACTGTGAGCTCACGCATGTACTCCTTCGTAGTCATCACCAGCTCATGGTAGATCACCCAATCTGGCTGTCTCTGGAAAAGAGCACTGCTGGGGTGAATATAAACTGGTTGATTCTCGACTAAAGTCCTATAACCTTCCTGTGGATCCTTTCTGGAGGCATGGAAGAAGAATCCTGCTGTGATTGCCTTTCTTATTTTCGTGAAATTCCTCCCAGCACTCACAACATCCAATTTATACCTGCAATGCATCAATATTCATGAGTCAAAAGATAAGTCTTGATGAGCTCCAAAACTAATTGGGGATCAATTTGCATGTATTATGTATGGAAGGGCAATGTAGAAGAGTTTTTCTTTACTTTTTTTTTTTCGGAAAGGTATGTAATACTTTATTTCATCACCAAATACAGTACATTTACCCACACCTTACATAAACATATAGCACATCACGTCAAAACCAAAGGGTTCAACCATCTAATGTAATCTAACACACATCCCTACACTACAAATGAATCATTCATCATCTTTGACTATCTAGTAGCCTTCAGAAAACTCAACAGCAACACCACAACCAGTGATTATCAGCTGCAGCAACAACCATCGAGGTATTTCCCCATCACATCAACTTGTACAGAACATCCAAAGAGCACCATCATCATCCTTACACCAGTAGTAATCCACAGCCTCCACCACATCAGCAGAAACATCAACTAATACAGGCAAATTAATGTCAAAATAACCTTGTACAACAGTACACAGCCGCAACCACACGAGTCCAGATTATACCAGTGTAATTCTTCTCTACACCACCAATCAATCACCAACAACAGCAACAGACCAAACAGCACCAATTATAACTTCTGGGCAGCATCATCTGGACAACTAGGTTCAGCATCTGTAAAACCAAATATAGCTACTGGGCAGCATCATCAACTAGCTATAATCCAGTAGCATTCCAACCCAGACCATAACAGAACCACCACAGTAGCATAACAGATAAGATACTATTAAATCCAGTATATCTCTTCTCTACACCACCAATCAAACACTCACACCAACAATAGGCCAAACAACACCAAGCATGTTTCACATTAGCCCAGCAGGAGACACCCCAGCACCCAACCCAGCCATCATTCCAACAGCAAATCATTAGTAATCTGCCAGATTGCCCAGTGAATGTACACATCATCAACTGAATTCCGCACCTGGTTCAGCAACCCAATTTTAATAAACCATAACACATCTGGCAGCAACACCAGCTAAAATAGCATTCCAACCCAGATATAGATGAACCACCACAGTAACAGTACAAGTAAGGTACTGATATACCCTGTTTCTGAACAGGGTATCTCAGTTCAATATTACCAAGTATCTCAGTAAGCATATCAGCAACCTCCTTCCACCATCCACTACCAACACATAACTAACAGTATACTCATACCTGTTCTCTCTCTTCTTCTAACCATTCCCCAGCAGTTCAATTCATACTCTAAATTCAATTCAGCCTCCTAATCCAAGGAACTCCCCTTAGATCATCCCCAAGTACATCCCCTGAAGACTTAAAGGCAGGTTTCCAGAATTAAATTTGTACATACTATCCATTTGCTCTGAAAAGGATGCCATTAAATCGGCAGCAGCATTGGCTTCTCTGAATACATGTTCCACTGTACAATTCACACAACTCCTCATCCTCTCCCTAATTTTCATCACAAGGAAACTAACATTCCAAGGGCTTTCATTATCGGAATTCAGAAGATGTTGAGCAGAGTCAGCATCAGTAGATATCACAATATTTCTCAGATTTAATTCCACTGCCATCTCCAACCCCAACAACACAGCTTCCAACTCAT
>JAUPMG010198885.1:0-10045 GCA_031762675.1 Pachysandra terminalis
TGGAGTGGGGGTGGGGGGTCGGTAGTGTTCATGATTTTGTATCTGTAGTGTTTAATTTGGGGCTTTTTTAGTTCAATAATTTTGATTTTTTGGAAGATTAGTTTTTTTTTAATTACTTATCTTATCCTCAGTTGTATTATGTGTTGAACTGAAACTGAATCTTTTATGGATTTGAATCAAGAGCTTTGATATTTGATTTGCAACTTAGGTTTTAAGTCAAGTCTACAAATTGGTGAAATAACTGAATTATTCACAATCTTTTCCCTCTGGAATATACATGCATAGAATGGTGAACTAAACATCTTAATTAAAGAGATGTTCATTGCAGATTTAAAGAGAATTAATGTCAGCTTTGGTGTTTGGTTAGATTTTTTTTTGTTTAAATCTGCATGCATTGATTCAATAATCATCCCATACGTTGTCATCGGATATTCTTGTATTTTTCTTGTTGGTCCATTTATTATGGTTAGGATTGGTAGTTGTTTCCTACAATTTATTTGTATAGTTTCTTATTTATGTCATACATTTTTGTTTTCTAAATTTGTACTATTTTCACTACCCAAATGCTCCGAGCTACATCAAAAAAAAATTCCCAATCATATATCTGTTGTATGCATGCAAGAGGAGACGGACCAGGTGAGGGCATCGCTCCCAGAGGAATTGTAAGAAAGCACCGGCCGTGATGACAACTATGCTCAGGTCATGGGATCCAAGAGGCGCAGCCGTGTTCGCAGGATGGGGATGGGACATACCCCATCTAGCTTGTGGCCGAAATCTCAGGGGAGCAGACTAGAGAGGCGGAGGTCGCTAGCTTGCGATCCGGTATAGAGGAGGTGAATGCTTAACTGGTACAGAAGGATCAGGAGATGCTCGGCTAGATGCGGTCCAGGCCGAGACGAGCACTAGGCTAGTTACTGTCCAGACCGAGACGAGTGCTCAGCTAGCTGAATTACAGCGCTTGGTACTGAACTTGACTCGTCAGCAGGTAGAATCTATATCAACATGTCTATCTTTAGTTATATATTTGATATTTACTTTAATGTAACCATGATAACTAAAACTAGTTTATATAATCTGTAAATTAGGGTGGAGGAGACCAATAGGGGCCTGGAGGTGTTGATCATCATGATCCATAGTGACTTTCGCTATCCACGCATGATCCCTATTGGTATTTGCATATATTACCTTGGACAGTTGTATATTATATAATGATTTAATGTAATAGACTTGAATTGTGTTTGTTATCACCTTATGTATGTTCTTGATCATAACATGTGTGGTTGCTATTAATACTATGTATAATTAAGCTTTTGTTTTACAGGTTCACTTGTAGGTTTAATAGACTTGAATTCTATTTGTTCTTCTATAGGTTTTATAGAATTGAATTGTATTTATTTGCAGGTTCGTAATCTTGTAGAAATAGGGAAATTATTTTTAAAAAAAACACAGGTATTTAACTGCGGTCTTAAATGTTAAATCCTATATTCCACGGCGGTCCAGACCGCCTACCAATGGCCAATATAAATTATTAATACCCCCATTTAACAGCGGTTTATGACCGCCGACTATTATTAATTATTAACTACGGGCCATACCCGCGGTCTAAAGTCAATATCACAGACTTTTGACAGCGGTTTTGGACCGCCGGCAATTGTTCTGTAATTAACAGTGGTTGTCAAGACCACCGTCCATTTCGGTCTTACCCGCCACGAAATTGAACATATAACAACGGTTTCAAATCGTCGAGGATATGTCCAACCATTGTCGACGGGCAATTTAAACCGTCCTCAATCAGTCGATAATTATTTCTTCAGCGATGGATAGGTCAGGGGGCTCCCAGACCGTCGACAAAGTAATGGACAGTGGTCTAGAGACCTTTGCCGGCGGTTGTGGACCGCCTGCAAAAACCCTCTATTTTGTAGTGAATGTTGATCGTTTTCTAAAGCACTGAAGAAACAAGGTACATGCACATGACTATTAATGTACAAAGCAAAAGGACAACTCTATCCCATGTAAATGAGTATGTGTGATAGTCTCGGGGTTATCTCTAAGGTCTTTGGTTCAAGATCCGTTCACCACATCACCCTGATAAACTTCGAGCTATCTACACTTAGTGAAAGTTTAGGTTCAAAAAATACTTATCACCTACATACGAACTTTCGCAATGATGCCAAGTATGTAAAATAAATTTATCATCACTATATTATTTTTAAATATTAAGGGAGTCTATATTTATTTTGAAAATTATGGAGGATTGTTGGATATTTTGAAAATGATGTGTTTTGTGTTGAAGGCTTTTGTTTGTGAAGTCTCTTCTCCCACATGGAAAGCTACAAGAATGGTTAAGGCTTTATATAAGGTGAGCTACCTAATGCTTATGTGTTTAAAAGCAAAAAAGAATGATTGGGTATGCCGGTGGTGCTTTGCACCACTGCGCACGCACATGTGCAAGGATGCAAGGGCGCTTTGTAGGCGCACTTTGTGCACGTTGCATCGCAAGGAGCATTTTCTTTTAGAGTGTGGCTCGTTCGAATCAAGTTGATTGTATTAGGTTGGTTTGATGGTTCGGACCACTCTTGGTTGATCTTCCAATCGAACACACTTGATGGATCCAAATGATCTGGACCGTCATATGATGCTTCTAATCGTGTTTACATGATCAGGACCATCCGATTAGGGTTGCACCTAATCAGAGAGGTGTCAACTGATCAGGTGTCTTTAGAAAGGTGAATGCTTTATACAAGGCGTGCTCCATAATGCTTAAGTGTTTAAGAGAAAAAGGGAATGATTGAGTGAGTCAGTGGTGCACGCGCGTGTGCAATGGCGCTTTGTAGGCACACTTTTCACGCCACGTCGCAAGGAGCATTTTCTTTTAGAGTGTGGCTCGATCAGATCATGTTGATTGGATTGGATTGGTTTGATGGTTCGAACCACTCTTGGTTCGGGTTGATCTTCCGATCGGACACACCTCATAGATCCGAATGATCTGGACCGTCAGATGGTGCGTCTAATCGTGTTTGCACAATTGGGACCATCCGAACAAGGTGCACCTGATCAAAGAGGTGTCAACCGATCAGGTGTCTTTAAATGATGAGATCCTTACCATAGGATCATGCTTGCACCTGATCGATGATGGGTGAAGGGTTACATGCCCTTTAAGATTTGATCCAGACCATTGGATCAAGATCATTTATGTTCGTGAATAGGTATATGCAAGTCTATAAATAGACTGGAGATCCAGACCATATTAATTTTTATTTGATCAAGTTCAGATCTGATTGTGTGAGAGAGATCCATCAAAGCTCTCATCAAGTGTGATCGGACAGTGCACATCCGAGAATCACAATGAATCTTGACCAGCGGTTTCATTGTACCCTGAAGGTATTTTCTCACTAACCCCTAGTGCATTCGCGATCTTGATCGAAAGGAGAAAAAATTATCTAAAAGAATGTGAGTCAATCGTGCCTTGAAGCTTTTTTTTTTTTTTTGGAAAGGCAATTGTTTCAATTAAAAGAAGGAATTTACAATGAGTACAGTAGGCAGTCTGATATGGCCAAGATGAAAAGCTATACTAGCAACATCAATAGACAGCACGTCTAAAGACAATTAGTAAACAAAATCAGCCCAGAAAAGCATTAAGGTAACATTTCACCACCAGGCTTCAAGAGAACAGCATCAAAAAACCAGCTCCCAGTTAGCAAAGAAAAGACAGTGAGCATCTCTGTAATCAGCAGGAGAAGCCTTCAGATCAATGGTACTAATTGAAGTCTTGATATCCTCGACAATATTGGAAAAGATCTTCTGGGGTGGGGTGGAGTTACCCTTGAAGTTCGTTGTATTCCTCTCCCCCCCATATGTGGTATACCGTAGAATTAAAAACTAGCTTCTTAATGCGAGCAACAAGGTGCTTACCAAAGAACTGGGTTGAACACCAAAGGACCTCTTCAGATCAAGGAAGAATATTATGAGGAGACATGCATTTGGTGAGCATCTCACACCAAATCTGGGTAGAGAATTCACAAGCAAAGAACAGGTATGAGTGAGATTCAATCTCATTGTGGCACAGGACACAATTAGAGCCATTGAGAATGCCCATCACAGTCAGCCTATCCTGGGTTAGGATGTGACCCAAGATGGCCATCCAGGCATTAAAGCTATGCCTGGGTACATTCCCATTGAACCAGGTCAACTTATGCCAAATCACCTTTGCATTGGCCTCCCTTAATGCATTCCAAGAACACTATATGGCACCACATCCACTGATCAGCAGGCAATGCCTTGAAGCTTGCTGATCAACAGTACAAATTGTTTTAACCCTTCATACTTCAGATCCTTCATTATTTTTCCAACCGTACTTAAAAATGATTATTTAGCTACAAATCCTCTACAGCAAGATGGTTATAGACAACCTTGCAACACCAATCAGAGGGCACTACGTATATAGGAGTACTCCTGAATAAATCATCGGTACTCTGACTTTGTACCCCTTGATATCCACGTGGCGCCCTCTAAATGATGCTACAAGGATGATTATAACCATCCAGCTGCATGGCCCGATTATTTGGGTAGGTCACTGACCGATTTATTTTTATATAATACCAGTTTCACTTCTAAAAATAAAAGTTAAAAAAACCCTAGATTTGACACTTTGTGACCCAATCCATCAACCTACACATACTTAGCGGGTTTGGCTTGAGAATTAAAGCTTTTACGAACGTATTGGTAATGGGCCAACCATTTATAACATATAAATAAATGGATTTAGATCAGGTTGGGTTTCTAAACCTGTTTCAACTTCTTTATAACTTTAATTATTTGTATTGTTTTTATATGCTTATAATATTACATAAGAGGTTAAACAAGTTAATCGAGTGATACTAATGATGCAAGAATTTGTAATGGTCAAGAATTAAAACATTTTGACAGGTAATATTAAAATTCACCAATACAATTGTTCTACTAGAGAAAACTTCAGAGAGTCTGTCTCAAGATAGCCTAAACAGTCGCGCAGCCGTTTTATCGAGAGCATTCATTCTGAAACGTGACCTGTGAATAAAACAATGAAAGAGGCAAGAAGAGGGGATACCAAGATATCACCTATGTCAGAAAGAATGCATATCGCAGAACAAGAAATCTCAGAATTCGAGTGAATCAAAGTCTTCAACATGTATTCAAGAGCTATACGTGAATATAATTGACTCTCCCCTTTCTCTTTCAATGTCTTTACTCATTGTTGTCTTTCAGCTTTGAGTTTTCCAGATCTCTATTCTACTGGAGGATATTCATTGTTATTTATAGGGAGATTATCCTCTTGAATTAGGACAAGTTTCATTTAGACAAGCGTCCAAAGAGGTGCTTCTGAAATATCTCCATGCATTTAAAGTATATCTTAAAGATTGTGTGGACTTCAACACACTTACGTTACTTCCAGAAAAAGGGATGAGTCACTTCAAATATGTGAACTTGCTCTGTGATAGGTTGCTTTAGATCTAGAAGATCAAGGATCATATGACACATGTAGCATGCATAAAGATCTAAAAAGCAACGTTTCCATTCTTGCCACCATATCAGATAAGACAAAACTCCCTTTAGATAAGTCATACAGTATATATTATAAGTAGTTGAGGTTTTATCACGTGTTGTTTCATTTTTGAGGAATCTATTCCAACCGTTTTTAAAGTAAAGGAGTTACTAGAATGCTGTAATATCTTCTTGGACTTCGTTCATCTCAAAGGAACCCCTTTTGGTGGCTATCTGTCTTTGAAGGAAGTTTAAAATAACTACATGCTTTTACAAGGTGACCAATATATTCTCGAATTACCCATATAGAGATCTTAGATTTAAGTTTTTCAGCAAGTAATTCGTTTCATGGTCAATAGTCCCTGTAAGGAAGAGTTATCCTGGAATCCTTCAAAGTTTTCAGTTTAAGCAACCAATTCGAGTGCCTTCAACTCGAATTTAGTGAAATCAGAAGTAGATATGCTTCCCTTAAAAACTCCTTTACAGTAAAGTGTGAGAAAAAGACTCTCGAAGTACATAGAAAGTTATCTTCATCAATTATTTCCTGGAGATAAAAGTGTAACCTGCCTTCGAAGGTTTCTCCAGTAGGAATCGCCTTCGAAGTCAACATATGTTATATAAAATATTATCCGAAGCCAATTCTTACGGATAAATAAGAGTGACTTCGAAGTTTTAATGAGTTTAAGACTATATTGAGGGTGACAAACCCATATCTTTGTCCTTCGAAGGGCACAAAATCCTTAGTCTTTTTTAGGGTGACTACCTTTGACGAATTGACCATCTGGAGGTGGTTAGCCTTCGAATCGAACTTAATAGAAGGAAAGATGTCTCCTTCGTAGTTCCTTTAAGATAAACTATAACAAGTAGTCCTTCGAAGTCTGTGGATAAGATCCGAGGGCAACTTCTGAGTTAGAAGGTACAAAATGTGCCTTCGAAGGCCTCTCCTCAAGGGATTACCTTTGAAGTATGAAATAAATTAACAAATTCACTCGAAGTCTCTTCTTGAGAATGAGAAAATATATTTGAAGAGCTTCAAGGTATTAAATGAGGTTTCATAAATTTGAAGAGCATATTAGGGGTAGTATACCCCTGTCTCTATCCTTCAGGAAGGATAGAGCCCTGTCCTAAAAGGATTATAAATCCTTAGTCCTTCGATCATTCAGAGGTGGTTAGCCCGCGTCTTTTGATCTTTGGACATGTGGCATTGTTCAGTGTAATGCACCGTTTTTCCAGAGGTTGCTTCTTAAAGATGTTTACCTTTTTAGTGATAAAGATGGTCAAATATCTCTAAGCCGTTTCAAATATCACATTTTTGTTTAAACGGTCCAATCAACATGCAGTTACTATTGAAAGCTGGCACGTGTAAAGTGACAAGTGACATATAACTTTAACAATGATTCAGTATATGCGGCCATACCCAGAAAACATATATGTGCACACTTAAGATAGTGCCACATGTTTAGTGGGATTAATTAGGCCGCCTGATCACCAATAGCCCCTCGATCTCTGTTTTCTTACGCTAGAGAGGAAAGCATGGAATCGTACCTTGAGAATGGCAGGCATTAAATATGCGTTCTCCGAAGTGGTGCACTTTAAATACCGAATAGCATGCGTCGAAGGCACATTTAATGTATGATGATTACTCTTTGGAATAATGTGAACCGCCAAATGAGCCCATTTGAATTCTTGGAGTAAGGGAGAGACCGCCATTGCTTTTTAAATAGAAGCTCCTTTGAAGAAGAGAACTTTCTGCAACTTCTAAAGCTTTTGAGCTCTTTGCTCTCATTCTTTTCCTTCGAAACTCCTAGTAATTGTTTTAATGGCTCCAAAAAAGGATTCTAACTCGGGCAGGAAGACAGACACAAAGCTGGTGGTGTCTGCTACACCTTTTTGGAATGGGGTCGAGAATCGTCCACCATCAAACGTTGTTCAAAATGGAGAAGCTCAATTTAGACCTTATGAAGAAAGCACTTGGATGAATGTGGGATTCCCTCGTCTATGCTCAGCGCCCGTGTTCCCCTGTCAGAGAGGGGACTACCCACTGTCTAAGATCGGATTCCGGTCTCATTTCAATATTCCCACTGGGTGGCCGGAGTGGGTTGACCACATCATGAAGAAATATGTTTACCGGAAGCTCTTAGATGTTGTCGGAGTGCTGGAGGCAATTCGGGTCTCTGTGGGGAATTTCCACAGAGATTTCGACGGTTTGAAGGATTTCTTCCTTCGGTGGGATACAAAGGATAACGCCTTTGTGACAGCCTTCGGAGAGGTCACTCTGACCTTGGAGGATGTCGCCATCCTTAGATACCCCCCAAAAAATGGGAGAGGTTAATCCTAGAGAAATTATCTTGACCAGCTACGAGAAGGGTGTTGTGGACATCTTGAAGGCGTGTATGAAGAAGTCCCTTCAGAAGTCAAGGTTCAAGGGAAGAAGTCCTGGCAAGAGTACAAAGTATTCGTGTAACAACACAAAAAACTGAAACAGAAAATTATTTTTTTTATACATGGGTACAACAGTAATTTAATAAGATAAGCTATATCCTTAAACACTTATGTAACAAACTATATACTTATCCTAATCTATATTATTATATTAAAACCTTATATAAACACACATAATAACATATTATATTCTTTAAGGCTTATTTAATAAAGTGTTGGGCTTAATTGAATTGTCTTGGGCTTAATTAACAGGAACTGGGCTTATAAACCTTAATTGGGCTTAAGTGATTAGTATGGACCTTAATTAATTAATTATTTTAATGGGCTTAAGGCCCAAAACTCACAACTTAAACTTAAAACATAGTTAATCTCGTTTTTAATAAAATCCTTCTAAAAAACTTGAGTTATAAAGTGAATAGGATTCCCAAACAGCTTAAAAATGAAGCCTATTAGTTGTATTAGGATTCCACATTAAATAAGATAACAAAAGACTAATTTAAGTAAGAATAGGACATTAATCTAGGGCTGAGATTTCGTAGGAACATCTAATCAACATTAAACGGCTAGGATTAATTAGAATTAAACAACTAATCCTAAGATAAGTGGGTGTAAAGGGTGTTTTTGTGAAAGAATCACCAACAGTAATGTTACTGATCGACGGAAGCCTAAATAGACGAACGACCATACCCCGTCTTTAGAAGAATCAAAAGAGTAAAACAAAACGACCGTTTAGAACAGGTCGGGTAAGACTAAAGGAAATAGTGGGTCGGAGTGTTAGGAGTTCATGATCTCCCTCTGTCCTCCTTTCCATCCTTTTTCCATCATCCCTAATCTAATGGTAGTTTTAGACTGCACCTGCAACAGGTTGCCTACGTACCCAAATAGGGATCAAGTCAAACGTAGTTCAAGGTGTTAGAAATTCATGAGCATAGGTCAGAACATGTTTTCATAGCTTAACTCCTTTTGAAAATTCTTCAGCCCCGTTTTTAAGAAATGAGCTACTATTTATAATAGTTGGGAGAAAGATAACGGAAGTTAGAAATCCGTTAGAAATTGTCCAACGGTGTTAAAATACTAATCCGGGGTAACATGGATTAGTTACCCCAATATCTCTTAGGTGGACCAATCCCAAGTCGTATTGGAAAATTACAATTTTTCCATTGAAAGCCGTGACACAACATGTCGTTCATGACAAGAGGTTGGTGAGTCACCTTGTATGTCACGCTCATGATGCAAAGATACCGGCAATGGCGATCGGTAATGTGAGTGTGGTAAAAGTTGTTTTAGCATTGGATTTGTTGAGGCTATCTAGTCTTAGCACTTTCGAGGTTCTCAAACCTCAGTGCTTTCGAGACTGTAGAAATGGAATGTCAATGTCTTACAACGTCCGGGGTTGCTTTTCCCCCTTAGTTGTAAATTCATATTGATCTATTGATGTCTCACAACATTCAGGGATGTCTCTCCCTTCGGATGTGAATTCATATCAATGTGTTGACGTCACACATCGTCCAGGGCTATCTCCCCCTTTTAGATGCGAATTCATATCAACATGTTGACGTCTCACATCGTCCACGGCTGTCTCTCCCTTTTAGATGCGAATTCATATCAACGTGTTGACGCCTCATATCGTCCAGGGTTATCTCTTCCTTTTAGATGTGAATTCATATCAACATGTTGACGTTTCACATCATCCAGGGTTGTCTCTCCCTCCTAGATGTGAATTCATATCAACGTGTCAACGTGTTGTCGTCTCACATCGTCCATGGCTGTCTCTCCCTTTTAGATGCGAATTCAAATCAACATGTCCACCGGGACACGTCCCTTTGGTGAACGTGAGGCGCACCTCTATATCAAGACAGTTCGTCTTAGTGCTTTCGAGGTTCTTGAACCTTAGCACTTTTGACAATTTTTCGGCATTGATGTAGCTGAGAATTTTTCATTATGATCGTCGTGGGCCTTATGACAATGGGTTTTGTGATCTGATCGTCATAGGCATTTGAAACTCCTTGGGACTCATGACGATGGTATTTTCAATCTAATTGTCATGAGCATTTGGAATCTCGTGGGACTCATGACGATGGTT
>JAUPMG010198896.1:0-10045 GCA_031762675.1 Pachysandra terminalis
GATTCACTGACATTCTACCAGAGTATGCATTAGGCACACACACACACACACACACACACACACACACATATATATATGTATATATATGTAGATGTATGATAAGTCACCGTGGTGACTTTTTAGTTTAAGTGCATGCATTGCACCTTTAATTAAGTGACTGATTTAACCTGGGCATCCCGCATTATTAAATTTCGTTGTTTCTTGAACATAGAATATAGTAAATGTTTAGTTACTAAGATTATACCTTATATATTCCTGAATTTATGCACTTTTGGGCTCGTGGAGCTCATGCTTTTTAGCAATCAACATTTCAGGTTCGTTAGTCATGGCAGCTACAGAGGAGTTTTGGTTTAGAAGGACTTCTCAGTTCGTAGAGCTTGGACGATGAGAGACCGGTTGGGTATAGCACTCTGATAAACTGTTAGCTTAGTTCAGTGTCAGACTTTTCCCTTTATTAGAATTTGTTAAATTCATAGAATGTAATAATAATTACTTATATCTTGCTAGAACACTTTTGGAACTTCTGCTTATGTTTTACCATGTTGATCCACCTCCCTAGAGATGTGGGGTGAAGGTCGCAACTAGATTTGGAAAATTTTAAATTTTCGGGTTGGGTCGTGACAGTTATGCAGGAAATAAATTGAGAGCAAGCAACAAGAGGTAGGTCCCTTGGGTTTCCCACCTTTCATTATCTTTTGAAGAAATTTCTATATGTCAATGATGATGTATATCGCATGAAAATGAATGCTTTTATGTGATTGCATGAGTTTATGAGTTTTAGAGAATATGAGTATGATTTCGAGGGTGTGTGTATACTTGTTGAGTTCTAAGCATGATGAATTGTGTGGTTGTATTGTTGTGATAGTGTAAGATCTATACGTATTGATTTTTGACCTAAAAGGATAATGTTTTGTTTTATGTCTAACTTATTATGTTGGGAAGAGTATGGTTGTGTGTGATAAGTTCAATATAAAGTGTGTTGGTTGTGATTATAGGAGTTAGATGAGTTATGACTGGTGTTTCAGAGTGGAATCTTTGAAGATGGGGTTTTCTGGGTGAATTCACAAGGTTCGGCTGGGTGTTCGACTGACCGAAAGGTCAACCGAAGGAGTTCGGTTAGGTGTTCGACTAATCGAATGGTCAACTGAGATTTCTGGATTTTTGTTGAGTTGCAGGTTGAGCGACCGAAGGGGGGGTCGGTTGACTGTAAGGTCAAATGAAACTCAGAAGAATTTTGAGAGGCTTCGGGTTAGTCAACCAAAGTGTTCAGCAGGCTCATTGGTAGGGTGTTGGCTAGCCGAAATTGGCATTGTGGTCTAATAAGGTTGAAACTTTCCATATAGTAGTTACATGCATATGAGATTGAATATGATAATGATTTCTCAAAGTTAATGTTTATCATGGTTTGTGTACTTATGGGGTGTGTTGGATATGCTTTGCTATCCCGATATTTTGACCCCATGACTATGATATGAGCTTGAATGAGTGTTCTAACATGTGTATATGATGGAATGTGATATCTGGATATGATTTGCTTGAGATATGCATGATGCATGGTGAATAGTCCATGTGAGACCTAAGCATAAGATACGCATTAGATACAATGTGTGGTCCTTGTAAGGCCAAGGTTGGTTTTGGAATTCCTAAGTAAGGATTCAGGTAAGAGAATGCATGCATGCATGGTGTGGGTGTGTCATGTGTGTTGTGAGGGTATATTCCTACCTTGGGTCGAATTCCTAGAAAAGAATATGGTTATTCCTATCTTTGGGTCTCATTCCCTGAAATGAAGATCGCTTGATTTTACCTTGGGGTTGTATTCCATGAAAAGAAATCAGATGGTTTATTCTTACCTTTGGGTCATATTCCCCGAAAAGGAAGAGGGTAGATTCATACCTGGGGTTTTATTCCCCCTAATGAAGAGGATGCTGGGTTCATGAATTCCGAGAAACAGTGTGGAGGTGTTGAGTGGTGACAATGGGTTTGGCAAGGCCTAGCACATCATGCATAAGCATCTTCATTCATTTCCATTCATTATCATCATAAATCATTGGTTGTGCACATTTTCATTTCATAAACATTCTAATGCATGTTCCATTTATGTTATGTTATTAGTTTCTATTGTTCCCTTGAATAATGATGAAAAGATGGTATTGTGGGATACTTGTATGTTTTTGTTGTTGTATGACTGTATGTTGTGGTAATGACGGGCGGCATAAACTTGAGGTTACTTATTGAGCCTCAAAAGCTCACGCCTTCATGCACCAGGTTTTCAGCATGGATGAGGAGCCGATGTGGTGGACATGGAGTGGATTGAGTATTGTGATCGCTTCCAGGTCGGGCGAACCCTAGGTTGATCAGGTTATGAAGTTGCCACCATTCATTGAATTCAGGTGTGAATGGTCATTAAATTGGTTTTATCATTTTGTTCCGAAATTGGACCAAAGTTGTGGAATTTAGAGTTTTCCGACTAGAAATTAAGGTAAGGGGGTTTATTTGGGAAACTGGGAAGGTGTTTGTCACCCACTTTCTCTCGGTTCAACCAGTTACCCAGTTCAAGGTTATCTGACCAACTATTCTAAGTCTAAAAGGAAATTAAAATCAAGAAAAGTTCTAGAAAATCCCTAGAAAAATTCTAAAAGAGGAAATTATTGCAATAATTCTAAAAACTGTTCAAAATTACTAAACCCTAAATGTACTAGATCAAGTAAAATACTAAAATCCTAAAAATAAGGGCATTCGACAATTATACTAAAAATCATAAACCCTAAAATCCTAAAAGGAACCTAAAAGGCTAAAAATCTAATATGATAAAAAAGCCTAAAAAAAAAATTTCTAATAAGTCTCTACAATATACCTCTTCAAAATAATTAGAAAGGAAAGTATGTTTACACTTAACTTTTAAGGTCATAAAAATCATTTAGGCGTTAAGAACAAGAATTAGAAGCTAACAGAGAATCCCAACCAATAACATTTAGAGCAAAGACATCATCTAAAAAAAAATAAAGCAAAGATTGATTGGATCTTACCTGTAGCAGCAGCAGCAACAACAACTTTTAATCTTCTTTAGAAACTCTGTTTTGACATTCCTTGTGTAGCTGGGGCTTGAGAACGAGCAGTTAGAAGGATTAGAGGAAGAATAAGAGCTTAATGTTTGGGTGCTATAAGAATTGGTGTTCTGCTTAACAAGGGATGCGTTGGAGATGATGGAGGTTGTAGTGTATGTTTTCTGGGCTATTTGGGTTACTGGTTTGGGTGTTGGTGCAGATGGTGTGCGGTTGTAGGGGGGTTTTCTGGGTTGGATTTGTGAGGTTATGGGAGAGTTTCAGGTGCTGTTGTTACTATTGAAGCAGCAGCAATGATGGAAGTTGGGCGTTGGGTTTGTGGTTGTTCAATGGAGGTTGGGGTGAGAGAGAAAGAAGGGTGAAGAAGGGAGGAAACAGAGGAAGAAGGGTGCGTTTGAAGGGTTGTGAGAAGAAGAGAATGAGAGAGAAGGAGGGACGGTGGCGAGTAGAGGTGGAGGGCATTGCTGTTACAGCAACAGATGAAGAGAAGGGTGCAGTTTGTATGACTAAAGAATTCTAGTGAAGTTGACTGAGTTGTCTTGTTCCTTCTTCCTTTGGTTGGAAGTTGCAGGGTGATATGCAATTTTTCCAGTCTTGATGCCATCTTCAATCCTATATGCCACCAAAATCAAAGAGGCAAAAGTGGCATTGACCTGCCCAACTAGATAACCATAATGTGGTTGACCCAAAGTGGAGATGAATGTTTATATCATCTCCTGATCCAACATTGGTGGTCTAACTTGCACCGCTAATTCCATCCATCTTTGGGCGTACTTCTAAATTGTTTCGTCCTGGCTATTTGATTGTGCTATCAATTGATACATATGTGGTACAATTTCATCATTAATTTTTTATTGTTGGATGAAAGAGTTGGCAAAATATTCTGAAGTTCTTATCTTGATGTGATCAAGCATTGAAAACCATTTCAGAGCTTGACCAGAAAGACTCCTCTAGAAAATCTGAATTAAAAGCTTCTTATTACCCCTATAGGCGCACATTTCCCTACATACATCCGCAAATGTGTCAATGGGCATCCTAGCCCATCCTATTTCTAAAAATCTGGATATTTGAACTTGTGTAGCAATTTTATCTTCAGAAACATGCACAAGTCCTTAAATTGAATAGTCCCGTATGCATCTGTACCGCCTACTCACCTTATATCTTCCTCTATAACTTCCATTTTACTCATTAAGTTTCTATCTGTATGCTCCTGTCCTACCCTTTGTTCTTTTACTTCTTCATGGTTGTATTCAGCAGGTGGCAGATGGACACAGGAGGAGGTTGTTGGGGAGCAAGCATTGGTAGCGATGGCTGAGGAGTGATAAATGCAGGTTGAGAAAGCGTGCCAGAAGTTGACGTCTGATTATGCTCAGGAGTAGCATTGGAGGTACTCTTCATGAAGGCTTGCATTAGCTTTGATATCGCTGAGACTTCTTCCTCCAATTTAGACATCGTCTAAGCTAAATCCATGGAACCATTGGGTTCCTATGCCATTGTGGAATGAAGGAGATAAGGACTACGGTCGAGGCATTATGGCTTTTTGGGACCTATGTTCAATGATAAAGATTCTCTGATTGGTGAGTGACGGCATACCCTATCATTTGTAGGATAGCAACTTATAGATTCTGATGAAGTCCTTGCTCCCAGTTCCTCTGCTTAGGTTTGGCGAGATGTAACAATAATTAAAGAGCTTCTTAGTGTCGTTTTATTTTAGATGTATTGGAATCAAAGGATTGGGGAAAAGGACCAGAACATAGGGGAAATTCTGAAGGTGTCGTGACCTGTAGATGCACAGGAATAGAGGATGGCACTTGGATGGATGGGATTCAGGTAAGGACGGAAGGCATGGTTTCAGTGGTAGCAAGTGAAGTGAGGGATGTTGAGGGCCTGGTTTTCTCAGGCGATGAAAGGCCGATGGAGTTTCAGGTGGTTGGGTTGAATAGGTGGTAGAATAGAGAGCTTGTAAGGGAGAGATAATGAGAGAGAGAACAGAGGTTGTGTTGGAAATAGGGGTCGGGTTACAGAACAAGGGGGATGAGATTGAGAGAAGTTTGTGTGATAGTGGGTGATTTTCTGGGTTTTGATTAATGGGGTTTGAGAGAATAGGGCTATAGGGGCTTTGGCTGGTTATAGGAGGTTAGAACAAAGGTGGAGTCTGGTGAGATTGGGGTTGGGTGAGGTGGTGGTGCGATTGGGTTGACAAAGGTGGTGGTGGATTGTACATAAAAAATGAAGAAGAAAAGAGGTAGAAGAAGAAAGGGAGGAAGAATAATGGAAGAAGAAAAAGAAGAAGAGGGAGAGAAAAAAAAGAGAGAAAGTCATCCAAAATCAACAATTATAAAAAGTAAGGGAAAAATCAATGTAAAAAAAAATAGAGAAAAAAATCATAGCATTTCAAAAAAAAATCAAGCAATCAAAAAACAAAAACCGAAGAAATAAGAAAAAAAGAAAATAAAAAAATCAACATAGGTCAATTATTTTAAAAAATAACCATTCAAAAAAAAGAAGGAAAAGAAAAATAATAACAAGAAAAAAAGGCATTTAAAAAAATAGAAGAGAAACAACAAAAAAAAAAGGAAAATAAAAAAAATCAATCATTTTAAATTAAAAAAAAAGATGAAAAAAAAAGTGCACTTTTGGAGCATCTTCAAAATCATAGGCCCATTCATACAATTTATTCATCACTTATTCATCATTTCATGCACTGCATTTGAGCGTGTTCTCCTAAGATTTAGCCAGGAGGGTCGTTCGCTCACTTGCATCATATCATCTCATTATCTCACATCATATCATTACATGCATGACATTTGAGTGCGTTCTCCTTTGGAATGTCCGGGAGGGCTGTTCATTCACTTGCGTCTTATCAATTCATACATCATATAAGGTCATACATCATTTGAGTGTGCTCTCTTGAGATTTGGCCGGGAGGGATCACTAACTAACATTATCATATCGTTTTATCATTTGGGTGTATTGTCCTAAGATTTGTCCGGGAGGATTACCCAATGCATTTGGGTGTATTAACTTGCTGGGAGGATCACTCGCACTCACATCATATCATACACTATTTGAGTGTGTTCTCCTAAGATTTGGCTAGGATTTCTCACTCGCTCACTGATTCACATAACATCATTAAATGCATTGCATTTGAGTGTGTTCTCCTGAGATTTGGCCAGGAGGATCACTCGCCTTCATATCATATTACACATCATTTGGGTGCATCCTTCTAAGATTTGGCTGTGAGGGTCACGCATTGCATTTGAGTGTGTTCTCTTGAGATTTAACCTGGAGAACCATTCACATTATCATACATCACATCATTATATCTTTCAGATGTGTTTTCTTGAGATTTAGCCAGGAAAATCGTTCGCTTTCTTCTTCCCTGAGTATGTTTTCCTGAGATTTAGTCGAGAAAGCTACTCGCTTCCGGCTGTGTTTTCTTAGAATTGGCTGAAAAAACCATTTGCTTTCTTCTCCCCTAAGTATATTTTCCTGAGATTTAGTCGGGAAAGCTGCTCGCTTCTGAATGGTTTTTCGGGCGAAATCTTAGGAAAACTCATTTGAAAGCGAGTAGCTTTCCTAACTAAATCTTAGGAAAGTATATTCGGGGGAGAAGAAAGCGAATGATTTTCCTAGCTAAATCTTAGGAAAACACATCCGAAAGATATAACGATGTGATGTATGATAATGTGAATGGTCCTCCTGATTAAATCTCAGGAGAACACACTCAAATGTACTGGGTGACCTTCCCGGCCAAATCTCAGAAGGATGCACCCAAATGATGTGCAATATGATATGAATGAGAGTGATCCTCCCAGCCAAATCTCAGGAGAACACACTCAAAAGCAATTAATGTAATGATGTTATGTGAATGAGTGAGCGAGTGAGCCCTTCCGGCCAAATCTCAAAAGAACACACTCAAATAGTGTATGATATGATGTGAATACGGCTGATCCCCCTCGTCAAATCTCATGAGAATACACTCAAATGCATTGGGTAACCCTCTTGGCCAAATCTCAGGAGAATACACTCGAATGATTAAATGATATGATAATATGAGTGAGTGAGTGAGCCCTCTTGGCCAAATCTCAAGAGAGCACACTCAAATGATGTATGAGTTGATAAGATGCAAGTGAGCGAACGACCCTCGGGGACATACCAAAGGAGAACGCACTCAAATGCAATGCATGTAATGATATGATGTGAGATAATGAGATGATATGATGTAAGTGTGCGAACGACCCTCTCGGCTTATCTCAGGAGAACACGCTCAAATGCAGTACATGAAATGATGAATAACATATATGAATGGGCCTACGATTCTGAAGATACTCCAAAAGTGCTATTTTTTTCTTATTCTTTTTTATTTGAATTTAAAATGATTGATTCTTTTATTTTCCTTTTTTTTTTCTTTTTGTTTTTTCTCTTCTTCTTCTTTTTGTGAAATGATTTTTTTCTTTTTCTTTTTCTTATTTTTTCGTTTCTTTTTTTTTTAAATAATTTATTTTCTCATTATTTCTTTATTTTTTTATTTATTTTTAAATAATTTATTGTTATTGATTTTGTTTTGTTTTCTTTTGTTTTAGGGATATTTCCTTCTTTTTTTTGATTGCTTAATTTATTTTATTTTTTTGAAATGCTTCGATTTTTCCTCTCTCCCTTTTTTTTTTTTACATTTATTTTTCCCTTTATTTAAATGGTTGATTTTGAATGATTTTCTCTCTCTCTCTCTCTCTCTCTTTGATTTTTTTTTCAATGGAAGATTTTGAATGATTTGTTTTATGTTTTTTTCATGAGTTTTGATTTTTTCCTTTTTGATTATTTGATTTGATTTACTTTTTATTTTTTATTTTTGATTATTTGTTTGTTTTTTTTTTTTTTTTTTATCTTTTTTTGGATGTATGCATGCCCGGGTACTATTCATGTTATGACATGGACATAATGCAAAGTGGAAGTATGTATCCATTTATGTGATGAAGACCCAACATGTATATATGAGTCGTAATGTGGTTAGCATTAAAGGATGGACTCCATGGATAAGGGTTTAACCCGTATGAGCCCCTCTTGGCTTGCTTGAAGCATTTGGGTTGACATGGGTTTTGGGCTTTTGGGCCTTCATTCATAAATGGATTGGACCGAATGAAGTGTATGTGCATTTGGGTTTTGATCCATAAGTGAACAATGAACCCATGGATAAGGCTTTGGTCCGTATGGACCCTCTTAGCTTTGTTGGACCATGTGGGCTCACATAGATTTTGGGCCTTTGGGCTTCATTAACAGATGGATAAAACCCAATGAAAATGCATGATTCCTAAATAGATATACCCATGTGGGTATGACCCTAGACTTAATATGGACTGGACTTCTAGGGTGCACATAAGCATAAAATAAGCATTCAAACCAAACACACTCTTTATTATTTACAAACCAGGCCACTTGGACTAAATAAAAGATACAAGGGTGTCTTCATGGGCCAAAAAAGAAAGCCCTAGTCTATTTTTCAGTCTTGCTCTACGGATCTTCATTTGGATCTTTTAGGTCTTCTTGGATTTTCGAGGCCTATGGATCTTCGCCTTGGATCTTATGGCTCCTCTTGGATTTTCGAGGTCCATGGATCTTTCCCTTGGATCTTTTGGGTCCTCTTAGATTTTCTTCTTGGATCTTCAAGGTACATGGGCTCATTGGGCCCATGAACTGACTTTTTTAAGGAAATTGGGTGGGCACCAATCCTAATGCACATGGGTATGGACCCATGGAGAGAGTTATCCACATCCAAACTTCTAATCAAGTATAAACATCCCATTAAGTGACCCCGGGTTGGGCTAACCGGGTCGAACCATCTCTAAAATCCAACATCTCTCACTCGTTCATACTGGCCATGAAGTGTGCACCTCTCTCATGTACATCTTATCTTACTATCATGGATGCTAATCATATAGGTCGTTGAGTTGCGATCGATGAGCATAAAGTAACGGGTGAGTGACTACATATCAAGTTCCATAAAACGGAAATGGGGATACACTCTGGAAAGTCTCGCATATGCCCCAAAATCATTTGGCTACATTTGATTGAGTATTTTTAATCTCTCATGAGTATACGCTCAGATCTTTATACTCAATCATTAGATTCATATTAATGTGCTCATATAAAATAATTCATATAGGCTACATATAAATCAAATACATATATGTAAAAAATGTGAAATATCAAAAGATAATTTTAAAACATGAGCACATATTGTTATGAATCGTATCTCTCTAAATGTGATGCCAAATAGTCTTCCCTAAGCCTCGTGCAGCACGGATCCCGTGGCATGAAGCCTAATGCGTGCAACACGGATCACGAGGTGAGACCTTCGGGTTCCCAACCATGGAACGCAGAATACAACAACAAAAACAGCAATAAAAGTAAAATTAACTACCTTTATTAAGCAAACAGAGTGCGGACGCAACAAACTAAACCAAAAATGACTATGGCTTCAGAAGAGCCTACAAATCAAGAAATCAACTAACCCTATTACATCAATTCTAACTACGAATCTATCACGACCCAAACCGGAAATTCCCGATTACGTAGGTTTTCCAGTCCAAGTGTAACCTTCACCCCGTATTTCTATGGGAGTGTCTACCCAAATTGAATCATAAGCGGAAGTCTTGAGCAGTTCTAGTAGGATATAAGTAACTAAAAACGCCTAGAATAAATATCTATACATTCTAGGAATCAATGTCTAATTCTAGAAAAATTTATTCACATACGTCTATCAGAGTGCGTACCCAATCCATGTCAGCTCTCTCGGTTTGCTTCTTACTCCTGAGATATGAAAAAAAAAATAAAACAAACAACATGAGTAAACCTAAAATAATATGCATTCACTCATGTTCTTCTATTCTGGGCCGTGTGTGATATTGAGCAATAGTAGTATACAGATATGTGCAAGTGGTGTACAGTTGTGACAATTAATATATTTAAAGCAGATAAATTAG
>JAUPMG010198918.1:0-10044 GCA_031762675.1 Pachysandra terminalis
TTTTAAATTTTAGTCCATTTTTCTTCTTTCTATTGTGTCCTTAACAATCAAATTCCCCTTAATTGTTTAGTTTTCTTTTCCAGTGATTTCTAATTAGGATTGTATCTGTCAGCTAAAGTATAAATTGTCAGCTAAGGCTTCCAATTTCTAGGTTTTCAGTGAAATTATTATTTCCAACTCTTTGTTTAGATAAGCATTCATTTAACTGATAATTGATTCTATTTATCTAGGGTACAAAATTGGATTTCTCACTCTAATAGTCTCCATATCTTCTGGTTCGTCTCCATCGTTGAGCTATCTTCCCTGAAACGTCTCTCTTCAGGTAAGCTTTCGTTTAATTGACACATGTTCTTCCAACCTGATTTGTAGTTCAATATACCAAGCATTATATTGTTGTTTGTTAGTTAGAAGCATACTTATCATATAATCCTGATCAAATTTCTTTAGTGTATGATTCAAGCTACATAGGCATGAATAGAGATTTTAATTTCTTTCGATTTGTAGTGGAACCTTGTAATACCTGTTTAAGGAATTGTCGTAAAGAACGAATTGGCTATTCTCTGTATCTCTCATAATACCTGTTTATGGAATTGTCTTAAATTGGGGTGTGGCTCAAGTTTTTTATTATTAGAAATTAAAAGGAAATTAATAATTAATGTTATATCCAGAGGATTCTCTCTGTTAGGTTAATGTGACTATTTACATGGTTTACTGAGAGGATCCTTTGTTCGGTGAATGGTTTAGATTAATCATGCCATTTGTGCACGTGATAGAAAAAAAACATATAATCTAATGATCCTTAGACTAGAAATATTTTTTCCTTAAATATCAAGATATATATATGTCTGTGTGTGTGTGTGTTTATTTGAACTCTATCAACTTGGAGTTTTGAGTTTGGATTTGAACTTAGTGCACTTGAACCCTGAACCATCAGATTCCACCTTAAGATAAAAATAATAATAATAAATTACTTAAAAAGCAAGCTTGGAGTTGAAGGTAGTTAAGCTTTGTGAACTAGGATCCATCCACTATAATGAACTCCAACAACTTCTGAAACTTCTCAGAAATGGACCCATTCATTAATCTTCACAACACAACCAGACTAGAAACCCAGTCCCTTGGCATATTGTTTCGTTTTCTCTCTGTATTTCTGGTTATCTGTGGCTTTACGATCTTTAAACTGTTTTGCACTCAAATTATTTCCTTGTGGATTGCTGATAAGTCCAGTTCCACCAAACATCAAATATTTTTATCAAAGAAAGTGACAAAAGAGAAAAAGGATGAATAGAACTAGAAAACTGAGTTTATAATCTCTTGGAAGGTATTAATGAATATTGCATTTTATCTTTGATGACCAAGCCAACCTCATTTCAAATTAACAACAATTCAAGATATTCAATTACCTGTTTTGGGGATTTTAGATACATCACCAATAATTATCAGCTTACATCTGAAGAGAAACCATGTTCAAAGGATTCCCAAAACAAATAAGCAAAACATGAAACATTAAACATGAATTCTATTAAACATCTTTCAGATGATGATATTGGAACTGCAAGTTCTTCATTTAAAGAATACTCAAATTTCAGGATCAGGACAAAATTGACAAAGCCCAGCTAGTGGCAATATGACGATTAGTCGTGACCTAGTTTATTTTTATTAGATTGTATTTATATCACAATTAATGATAATAAAATATGTAATATTATGTTTATAAGTGTATCACTAAAACGTAAGGTTTTTTTTAACTGTCCTCATAAGCCCATAGCTGAGAATTAACTTCACTGAAGGAACTATGAATAATATAAGTATATTGACGAAGAAACTGTTGATTCTGATGAAAATGACAAGGAATTGCAATAAGATCATTTTGATTACTATTGTTGTTGTTGTTGACGATACTGGATGGTTATGATTCGGGCCTTAGATATATTGACTTAATTTTTTTTCTTAATATTTTTTTACCACTCAATTTATTTGCATTGTAAATGGCATTTAGCGACTAATTTCAACTCATTCAAGCAAAGAAAATATATAGTCTTAGTTGTGAACCTTATCTTTTATTCTCAGGGTTTGGATTTCGACTCGGTTGATTGTATTTAGATGATTCTAATGTTTTGATAAAAATTGATTTAATACCATAAAGATGATATGACACTCCAAAAGTAAGGGGATTTTTCTTTAAATAAAATTTATTTATTTACCTTCCAAAAAAAAGTAAGGGGATAATGATTATTGTAATAAATGTTAACAATGAAAAGAAAATGACCATAATCTAGAGATATATGTAACAGAACAAGCCACTACAATATGTTGGGGTGTTCAGCATGTTTTTTCTGATACTAAATCTTCTCTTGTGAGGTTCATCCTTGCTTATTATTGATTCTCAAAAGAGTACAACACAAAATATGAATTCTATTTGGGATTTGAGTGTATTTCTCGTTATTGTGGAACCTATGAGTATATCTATTCTTGTGGATCCACACAAGAATGGATATACTATTAATATCCATTCTTGACTTTACACCATAATGGATGCAGTTGGAAGTGTACTTATGGCAGTCTTGATACCTATGTGATCGTAAAATAAGTAAAGGACAGAAAGAACAAGTGAAATAAGAACAGATTGCTTTTAACTGGTTAGGTTGTGTAGTGATATTGGGTAGTGAAAGAAGATACATTGCCTCTTTTCTCTTTCTCTTCTCATACTTCTGTAATTTTATCTTTTGGTGAGCTCAGATGCTAGCACATGGCTTCTCAGATTTCCAAGCTTTTGAAGCTGTAAACAGACACAGGAAACCTGAGTTTTGTTTCTTTCAAGGGAATTAGTTGTAGAGGAAAACTACCTGATTGGTGTTAGAGATACAGGAAACCTGAATTTTCTTTCGTTCTATGTCCAATTTAAGTGGAAGAAATCCCCATCATTGTTTGTCTCTCGTCTCTTAGGCATCGTCCATTTTTTCTCTTTGGTCTTAGTTATAGTTTTTCTTGTTCTTGAGCAAAAGAACTGATTGAAACTCGTTTTCTACTCATAATCTCTTACTTCTGTGATATTTGAGAGTGAAAATGGTTGTTCTTCCTTTTCAGGTCAGGTTGTTCCCTCCTTTGTCCTTTCAACTACCCACTAATCCATGATTGCTTTGTTTGTTCTTGATCTTGTTCGTATATGACCTAGTTGTGTTTTACACATTATCATTTCTGCAAGTAGCAAGTAATCAAATTTAAGCCACACAGAGGCTACTGTTTTAGTATTTGCAGATGAATTGATTGGAGATGTGTGCATTGAACATAAATATTGCAGTGAGAAGTGCACAAATTCTATTACCTAATCACATGTTCAGTACGGCTTGTATACCCATTGGATCACTGTTTGAAATGCAAGTTCTTGTATGTTTTCATCTGGATATTTTGAATTTTAACCCATTTCAACTCCTTGGTTAATATGCCAGTTTGGGAATCAGTAACTTTTGCTCATGACTTATAACAGGTTTAGCCATAACAAGTTTAGCCAGTGATTTTCTCTAACTGGAGGGAGGAAAATAAACAAAAAGCTGATAAATTTGTCAAGATTTGTTCAAAGAACAAATCACCAAAAGCAATTTATCCATTAGATTTCCTAATTTTATTTCAATTTGTTGTCCTAATTAATGGGTTAATTTCCAAAACTTATTATGAGCTACTGCATAGATGTGACTGATTCAATCCACAAGATACTTAATTATACTTAATAAATTAGTTTGCAAATTTTCCGGCCTCAGCAGGTAAAAACACAACAATGCCTTATCGTGGGTCATGATTTCTATTTTTGACTATAATTTCTTTCATTGCAGATGCAATGAGGGATCGTTTTAGTTGGTTATTTGGTCACGATAACTTATCAATTTTTTTTTTGGGAAGTTAAAAGGTATTTAATGTAAGATTATCCGATTAGACTTTGTATTGGTGATCAGGCGGGCTAATTAAAATCCACTTTACATGTGGCGCTTTCTTAAAAATGCGTGTACACGTTTTGGGTATAGCCGCACGCATTGAATCATTCAATAAAGCTGTAAACGGCTGTACAACTGTCTCTTTCACGTGCTAGCTGTCAGCAGCTGCGTATGGTAATTAGACCGTTTGGTGAAAATGTGATATTTGAACCTACTCAAAGATATCTGACCGTCCTTATCATAAAAGGAAATAGCTTCTTGGACAAGCAACATTTTTGAATTACAGCTTGTGGGGCAACGCCACGTGTCCCAAGCTTCACAAACACAAGCAATCTTCTCTTTGAAATATTCAAAAGACTAAAGACTTATGTTTCCATGGCGCACTGTCGTCTAAACGCTCGAGGGAATGAGAAGTTTATTCTTCCCTCAAAAGACCTTTTTTCATTCGAATGATGTATTTGGGGGCATTCCACTCTTAATAAACTCTTCAAATAGTTAAGGTTTCAATAGATCCTCGAAGTCGCATCTATTTACTCTCTAGAACAGACTATGAGTGATTTTATTACATTCCTTTATGTTTTAAAGGTATTTTTACTCGAGGAAAGAGTCTCGAGAAAACTTTTTGTATCTTCTAACTCGGGAGTCATTCTTGGATCACATCCATAGACTTTGAATGACCACTTTTATACTTTGCCTTAAAGGATCACAAAGCAGGTATATTCTTTCATGTTGAGGAAACTTCAAAGGACAAATCCGAGGGACAACTTCAAAGGACAAGTCCGAGGGACCAATTCGAAGGAAAATTCCAAAGGAAGTCTTTTCAGGCTAACTACCTCCAGATGATGAATTCGAATGAAGTATGTTTCCTCCTGCCTATGTGAATTCGAAAGAGGAATATTTCATCATCCTAAGGCAAATTCAAGGCTAACCACCCTGAGATGGTCAATTCGTCAAAGGGCTTGTTACCCCCAAAAGACTAAGGATTCTGTCATACTCGAAGGACACAGACTTTGGTTTACCCCCTCGAATGCAGTCTTTTATGCATTCAAATTACCAACTGGGACTCGAAGTTGCTTTTATTCATTTTATGAATTAATTTCGAGTCATACATTGGGACTTTCACTTCTAGATGCAAATCTTCAATGGAAAGGCTTTAGAAGTCGAAGGCACGCCATCTCCAGAAGTATTTCTTGAATATAAATCTCTCATAGACTTTTAGAACGTCCTCTCACTTCACTTTGAAGGAATTCACATGTTTACTTCTGATTCCATTCAAGTAGAAGACTTAGATTAGTTATTGTAGCTATGAACTTTAAGGGATTTCAAGACAAACTCTTCTGTAGAGTGACGATTAATCATGAAAACAAGATCCCTGATGAGATACTCAACCTCGAGTTCTCTATATGGGTAAATCGAGAATACATTGATCACCCTGTGAGTATATAGTTGTTCTTGATTTCCTTTGAAGGAAGATAGCCGCCAAATAGAGTTTCCTTTAAAATACGCGAATTCAGTAAAGTACCTTATACAGTGAATTGTCCCCTAAAAAGTGATTGAGACAGATTCTCATAATCGAAAGCACATGGTAAAAATCTTATCTACTTATAATACTGCTTTCTAAACTTATCTAAAAGGGGTTTTGTCTTTTCTGGAACGGCGGCAGGAATGGTGACGTTGCTCTTGGGATTTGTATGAAAGTAACATGTGTCTCCTGATCCGTGTTGCTCAAGTTCCAAAGCAACCTATCGCAGAGCAAGTTTTTATTGTTTTAAATGATTACCTCTCTTTCTCTGGAAGTAACTTAGGCGTATTGGAAAACACGTGTCATCCCGGATCCATTGTCACTCATGATGTGCTAATTACATGAAGATCTCTCTCTGAGCTCTTAGTCGAGTGGCACTTGTCCTATTTGGAGTGGAAAACTCTCTACAAATAGCAAAACCCATCCTCCATTGAATAAGGACGAAAGCTTGGAGAATATAGGATTTTCTCTGAACTTAAGAATAGAGAACAACAGTGAGTAAGGCACTGAAAGAGAAAGAGAGTAGTCTTCAACTGTGAGGTTTGTACTGCTCTGGAATTGCATTCTAACTGCCTTCTCAGCTATTGCAATATTACGTTCCTTCTTGTCCCTTCTCTTTGTCTTCTTTACAGATCAAAGTTGATAAGGAACACTCTTGACAGAACGGCTGCGCGACGGTTTAGGCTGTCTTGAGACAGACTTCTTTACCTTTTTCTTTCTCTGGAAAACTGATTGTAATTGGCCTCCATATGTTAGTTGTCATTATCTAATATATTTAGTCTTTTACAAACCCGTCATCACCGGTATGAACCTTTAATGTCCTTTATAACTAATGCTTTTATATATATATATATATTTTGATCTTTTATCAGTTAAAAAAATTACTAAAATAAAAATATTATAAAAAAGTTATTTATTATATAGTCGCATTTGAAACCGTTACACAAGATCAAGATAATGAGTGGCGGTAAGGAAAACCGCCTATAAAAGCACTATTAGTGACGGTTATAGTGACATATAAGAAGGGCTGTAAGTACGGTGGGTTGGGCCGGGTTCTAATCAGTAAGCACTATTAGTGACAGTTATAGTGACATATAAGAAGGGCTGTAAGTACGGTGGGTTGGGCCTGGTTCCAATCAATTCAGGCTAAGCCTGAATAGAAATCAGCTGGCCCGAATCCAGACCGGTCCGAAATGAACCCATACATAATATGCTCGAACCCAGCCCGAACTCAATTTGTTGGATTCGGGTTGGGTTCGGGCCGGCCTGAACTCCATTGAATAATTTTTTTTAATTGATTTTTTGAATCCAAAACTTATATTTGCACATACAGACAATACCAAAAAAAAAAAAGTTGGTTGGCATACAGAAAGAGAGATTAAGCAGTACATGAGGCTTCATTACCAAAAAAAGAAAAAAAAACAGTACATGAGGGGAAGCCCTTTTCAGAAACCACCTCAACAATTACATACAATAAGCAACAGGGAATTGTCCAGGAGTCTATCCCTTTGTACATATATGATGGTTCTTCATTCTTGAACAACACAGTACTTAATTGAAGGATGTAATTGCAAACCAATCCCTAAAAAAATAGAAGAGAAAATTGAAATAGAAAAGTAAAGAATGATAAAAATTTCAATGAAATGAAGGAACATAAAAGTTAAGCTTACACCTAGTATAAATGAGAATAATTGGCAAAATAAGAACAAAAAGAATTCCACATTCTCCACTGAACTCGACCTTCATAACTTCAGAATTCCATAATTGCACAATTACACACTGCTTGCTGTTGAAAAAATAAACAAATAATTGGTAAAATAAAAACGAAAAGAATAGAAACCATTTAAGTCTAGAAAAGAACAATCAGGAATCCAAACTCCATGACTGAACATGCTTCTCTTCTACCATTTGTTCCAGAAACCAAGGCTTGTTTATACTAGAAAAAAAATCCCTTAATTACAAGCAAAGGACATTCTCTAGACAAACTCAGGAACACCAGTATCTTGTATTGAAATCTTCCCACATAGTAACCCAACTCGAAAACAACTGAAGCAAACAAACCTTCATCTCAGAGTACCTTTAAGGTCTTGAACTTGATTGTAGAGCTTACAGTTTTCCCCAAGAACTTTACGGTAACCGGAAGCAACATGAGCAGACCTTGTAGGTGCTTTCCTGTGGAGAAGAAAAAAAGCTTAGAATGAGTCATAGCTTTATCTTTTAAGAAACTCTGACAGAATACGCAGACATGTTCTCTGAGTCATACCAAGATCATTGAACTCCTCATGATACTTCATTTGCAAAAATTACATGCATACCTGAATGTCTCTTTCAATTGCAACAAAAACAAACTTATTGGACTTCTATGCTGAGTCTCTTTAACAAGCAATGAGCCATGAAAAGTTGAAAACACTTCATTAACTCACAAAAATGGTTTACTATATAGTGGGTGTGAGGAGTAAGCTGCAGCATATAAGTTAAAATTACCAAATGAAACTGCAAAATAGGAAAGCTGTAGCCAAATGAAACTGCAAATAAACTAATAAAAAAATCAACATATAAATTAGGTAAAAAAAAAAAATCAATAGTTAACTAACAAATTTCTAATTTTAAATTCTAGCTAGAATTAAGTGATTGTTTTAGATTAAAACAATTACTGGACAGAATCTGTCATCTGAAAAATAATCTCAAAACCTAATCATTCATTACTTAAAAACATGAAATAAAATCTGGAGAAACCCGCATGAGTCAGGAAAAAAATTGGCATAAATTATAAGCGAACATTCCACATAGAGAACTATAGGAAATTCAAGTAGTGATCATGCTCAGAAAAAAAATAGTAAACTAGATCTAGATTAATTCTATAAATTATTATTACTTTTTTTTTTGCTCGATAAAGTGTAGATATATATATAAATAGATGAAAAATTGCAGTAGATCAACAGAGGCTGCTGTACACAAAGTGTGTATCCAGCCATCCAAGAGAACAAAAATTACCCGCACCAAATAGAGTTATCCCCCCAAGCAAAATCGGAAAAAGAAATATCTCGCATTTCAACATACAGTGATGCCCAAAAGAAAATCATAGATAGTACAATTCCAAAGTACCTCCCAACTGGCTTCCTTATCGTCAAAGGTCCTCCGATTCCGTTCTAGCCAAATTGACCAGGTGATTGCCCAAGGCACTAGATTCCAATGCATATTTTTACAGCCCTTGTTCTTTCTTATCCCCCATCTAAAAAGAAGAGAACGGAGTTACTGGGAGGAATCTAAATCAAGTTAAATTTTGAACATAAAAGAATCCAGCATCTTTCCACCATCTGGCAATGAACCAACAAATGATCCACCGTCTCCTCGGCAATACCACACATACAACAATGATTAGGCATAGACCAACCACGACTTTGTAAGTGGTCAATAGTAAGAATCTTGTCTTGTAAACCCAACTAAAGGAAGAAAGCCACTTTAGGTGGAATCCTCCACTTCCAAACCACCTCCTCGTGATCAAAAGGGTCGTAATGAGGGGATAGAGCTAGGAAAAAAGACCTAACAGAAAAGCTGCCATTATTCGCAGGCCTCCAACATCGAGCATCACACCCACCTTTAATCTGAACATTATGGAGAATCTGAAGCAAATCCCCCAATGGTTCAACCTCTCTCTCAAATAGATGCCTACGCAGTCTAATGTCCCAAAAGATAGACTCACCATTAATGTACATAACCTCTGAAACCCTCTCCTCAGTAGAAGATGCAATAGCAAAGATAGATGGGAACCTCTCCTTCAAAGAATCTCACCACACCAAATGTCATTCCAGAAACTCACCCTCGTACCATCACCAATGTGATAAGAGATTGCCTTACCAAAGTGGCTTGTCACGCTCGAGATTGGTTTCCACATTCCCACACAATTTGTATTAGATGGCAATAAAGAAGCCCAATCCCCCTGACAGCATCCAAATTTTCCCGCAATCACTTTTCTCTACAAACTTTCATTTTCTACTCCAAAACGCCAAACCCATTTACCCACAAGTGCAATATTAAACTCCTTCACCTTTCTCACCCCCAGTCCCCCTTCCTGTTTAGGCCTACATACAAGGTCCCAAGACGCCCAATGATAGTTCCCATTCCCATCTTTATCACTCCACAAAAATCTCTACCCAATTTCTCCATCCTGGAAGCCATAGATGCTGGAACCAACAAAACAGATAACAAAAAAGTGGGAAGATTAGCATAAGCCGATTTGAGTAAAGTCAACTTACCACCTTTTGAAAGACACTTTCCTTTCCAATTATCAAGCTTTTTCTCCATCCTCTCAAGCATGGGTTCCCAGACCGCCTTAGACTTGAATTATGAACCAAGGGGAATACCCAAATAAGTCGAAGGAAAGGACCCCATACCACAACCCAGGATCTCACAAAAATCCTCCACACCTTCCACCTCACCAACATCAAATAATGTACTCTTGGAAAGATTCACCCGAAGTCCCGACACTGCTTCAAAACAAATCAAAATTACCCTAAGAAATCTAATCTGATCTCTCACTGCCCCACAAAAAATCAAGGTATCGTCAGCAAACTGTAAATGGGAGACCACAGG